>JAPXFQ010002131.1:0-12442 GCA_028564705.1 Apricaphanius iberus
CTGTGGAAATTACTTTTTTGAACAGGCTTGAGGAAACACATCACAGTTTCTCACAACCAGTAACAGATAACATCCATAATCTATCAATTCTACTCAATGTTACCTTCAGAATGACACCAAAATGGTATAAATACTTTTTATGTGTAAGAATTTTAGGCTTCAAAATATGCTAAGAAAAAGTAACAGGTTTTGAGTGTCATAATTCTTGCTCGTTTATAGGTGCTAAATATTTATTTCATGCACTTTTATAAAAAAATATATTCTTTAAATATGCAATTGATTTCCTCGATTTTGTTTCAATTAAAATTACAGACTTCTTCCATCTTTTTAAGTGAGACAACTTACACAATTTTTTTCTGCCAAATGCTTGTTTGCCGCATTTTATGTTGAACAAAAAGAGGGTACTTGTACAACCGAATCCTGAGTCTTCATTTAATTCAGAGAGAATTTGTTTTTATGATCTCTTTTTACATAAATTATTGTAAAGTTCTTTAAACTATACATAATACATTTGTTTAGAGTACTATTAGAAAGTAGCAATGAGGACAAATGGCCAGAATTTCACCAGCAGACTGATGTATTAGGAGCATAACTACGCAGATAGCTTATTATGTACATTTATCAACATGTACTGGAGTTAAAATCATCTTACTACACAGTTTGGATAGCTAACAAAATAGTCAGTAAAATCTAGTTAATACCATTTTTTAGTTAACATCTCTGGGATTCTAAACATAATTTTGGAATCAAAGATCTTTGTTTTAATTTATTATTAGATTCAACATGTTCTAAACTGTTTACTCATTTTGTTCCAAAGCTCTTAATTTGCTACTATGGAAAAGAAAATCTGGAATTTTTGTTTTCAAAAAAGGTAATTCTGCAAGACAAGTGATATTTTTTGCATTTTTTAGATCAAACTAACCTAAAACAACTAATAGAAATGCATGGAGTTTGTATGTTCTCCTGATGCTTTACATCCTAAAGTGTAGTAGGTTGTCTTTAAGTACTTCCACATCCCAGAAACAGATATGATAGTGGACTGCACAGTCCAGACTGTTAGTCATGCGAGTATATGTACATGTTTGTTTGTCTCAGTGATGGACTGTTGACCGCTGGAGATAAGCTCAAGCCACCCCTGCTTGACAGCTGAATGATTGGTGATTGGATGATTCCTCTTGTTAATGTGTAAATAATCACCTCACTTTTGCTTTAAAAGAGCAGGCAGAGAGTGATTAAGCTTTACTTCTTCTTCTGAGGTTTTTGAAAGTTTCCTCTTGGACAAAGATGTGCAAGGTCATTTTTCCCTTTTTTGCTGCTCTTTTAGCCTTTGGGCTGTGCCAGCACCTTCTTGGGGGAATAAAGAAGATAGAAAATGCAGATAATGACGAGGGCTTCCAGAGAGCGCTGCAGTTTGCTGTCGTTCAACACAACAATGGAACCAATGACACAGCCCTCTACCAGGTCGTTAAGGTGGTTTCAGCTGAGCATCAGGTCAGTAATAATTTTCTTTTCTTAGTGATGAATCAAGGCCTGCTGTTAGAATCAAAGGGAGACATTTAGCGGACAGATGTGGCATATAAAAGACTTATTTTTAACCCACTAACTATGTAAAGACAGTATGAATAAGCCTAATTGTGTTATGTATCTGTCTTTAATGTTAAACTACTCATGAGGATTTTTTCATCATGTTAAAATAATCTGGATTTTCTTTGGATCTTCTCATTACAGGTGGTAGAGGGGTCCAAATACATCATGACTGTGATTCTGGCAAGAAGCAACTGTGAAAAGGGGCAACCAGCAGAAAACTGCACCGCCCACAAAGGGCTAGGACTCGCTGCGGTAATTAGAATATATAAGGAAAACTTTAAATATTCAGAAAACACCCACTCTGATAAGTTAACATATGTGTGAATGTTGACTTTTTGGTACTCTTTAAAACCAGTAATCAGTACGGTTTGTCTGGATGAATATATATCTAGTCTCAGTTTCATGTTATTATATTGTGGCCTTTCTTTTTCAGCCTTACCAGTGCACATTCCACGTGTGGCATCGCTCATGGCTAAATGATACCCAGCTAATCAAAGAGGAATGCGGCAGTGTTCAACCTGCTTCAGAGTGAAAAACATGTTCATCTTGAAGATCTGCAAAGTACAGCAAACTAGCAGTAAATGCTACTTAACAGCTAAAAAACAATAGTATTTACATGAAATTATTCCATGGAAGAATATCGACCCAGGTTTAATTAAAGTAACATTTAAACTGCTCTGAATTTTTTTGTGTGGTTTATGTCAAATTCTTTGAATTTTGCTGCAGATGTGTTTTAGAGACTTATCTAAATGCTTTTTCATTGGATGAGTGGGTACGAGATTTAGGGGCGTTTTCACATGGTACAGGAGTCCGTACTCGGATCCCGTATTTGGTCACAATTCACTTATTTCGTACCACGTGAACACAGACTGGACCATGCCATGATACGGCCAGAGAAACCTGCCTTTGAGGTAGTTTTATTTTTTTATTTTATTTTTTTATTTTTTTTTCTGTAGATATGAAAGTAATTTTATTATTATATGTAAAAACAAACAGTGCAACATTTACAATGCTGCTTTTTAAAAAAAGACTTCTTGAACATTAGTGAGGAAAAGGCAACAAAGAGAATGTAATGAATAAAGTTAGGCACATGATGGCACTATACATTCAGCAAACAGCTTTTTTGGCAGCTGAATCCTTTGACTGTCTGCCATAACTGACCTTTTTCTTACACCTGTGGTCCACCACATTTTTTTTTATTTTTATATAAACCTTTATTTTAGGAATAACAAAATACAAAAACAAGTTACAATGCAACTGAATTGAACAATGGGGTCTATATGAGAACAGGACAAATATAGTACAGGAAGTAAAGAGATTGTAAGATAGCAGGGCAAAAAAAAAATTTTTTTTAAATAAAATTTAAAAAAGTCACCAGTTGCTGGGGTTATATTCTTCAAAGAGAGTCCACGTCTTAATAGCTTTCGTGTTTTTTGAGTATTTTATAGAGTCCGCATATTTTTTAACATCACTAATGAAAAGAAGAAAAAGAGGTGTGGTATGGGTACAGTTACATTTATGAATGTAGTATTTGCCTAAAAGAAAGAGTAAATTCAAAAAGTAAATTTTGTTATTGTCCTTGCCTTCAAAAAACCCAAAGACAACATGTTTAAAGCAAAAGGAGACACCTTGAGAAATATTCAATTGCAGGAAATTTAAAACATCAGACCAAAATTTAGCAGTGAGTGAACACGTCCAGAATAAATGAATGGTGGTTTCCGGATAAGTGTTGCAAAAAGAACAGCCAGTGTCGATATCTTTTTTGAATCTTCGAGAGATAAAATATTTCGCAGGATAAAAATTATGAAGTATTTTAAAGGAAACTTCTCTAACTTTGTTGGTTAGGATATATTTATGAGGTAAAAGCCAAACCTTATTCCAAGGAATATTGTTAATTATAGAGTTCCAAAATGAGATACTATGAGGAGAGGACATCGAAAGCTGTTGGAAAAGCCCTCTAATCAATTTATTGCGAGATCGATTTGGGGAGAAGCATATTTTACCAACATATGTAGAAAAAGGGTCCATATAAGTAACCGAGGTATCAGGAGATGAAAGTCCTGTCAACAACATTTTAATACCTGAAGGAATTGCATTTGAAATAATAAGGAACTCTTTATGAGAAACAGGTACAGAGTACCTTGCTATAAATTCAGAGTAGGTGTAAAAGTATCCATTAGAATTAATTAGTTGTTTAACAAGGATAATTTTGTTGCTGAACCAATTTTTAAAGAAAATACTTTTTTTCTTATAAGTGATGTACCTGTTGTTCCAAATATAGCAAGTGTGAGGTGAAAAATTGTGCTTAAATATTAAGGACCAGGCAAGCAACATTTGCTTATGAAAATTTGAGAGCTTTATAGGGATTTTGAGAATGTCATAATTACAGGTTAAGAGAAACTTCAGACCACCTACTTTGCAGAAAATGTGAGAAGGAATTATGTTCCACATAGAAGAAGTTGAGCAGAAATTTTTTAAGCCAATTAATCTTGAAGGTGCTGTTGAAGGTTGAAAAGTCAATAAAGTCCATACCCCCTTGTCCTGTTGAATTGATTAAAGCTGATTTTTTGATATAATGAATCTTTCTTTTCCATATAAAGTTCAACAGTATCCTGTCAATATTTTTTAAAGTACCTTTATCCACATAGAGCGATTGAGCAGCAAAAGAGAGTCTGGATAGACCCTCAGCTTTAGAGAGAAGAATTCTCCCTTTTAAAGACAAATCTCTTAGAAGCCAAAAATTTAATTTACTTTGGGTTTTTTCAACTATAGAGGAAAAATTAGAAGGGCATCTTAGTGCTGGGTTTTTAGTTATAAAAATACCGAGATAAGTGACCTGATTCTTTACTTGGATGGTACAAATAGAGACAGCGGTAGAATCCTTGATTGACATTTATTCACATTTATTTAAGTTTAGAAAGAGGCCAGAGGCTTTAGAAAAAGAGCTAATAAGTTTTAAGGCAAGAGGCACCTGAGAGGCATCTTTCAGAAACAGGGTAGTATCATCAGCCAGCTGGCTGATTATAATACGTTTTCCTTCAATATTGACACCAGATATGGGACTTTGCAAGATGTGAGAGGCAAGAAACTGGACTACAATTAGGAACAAATAAGGGGATATTGGGCATCCTTGCCTAATTCTTTGAGATAGTGTGAACCTTGGAGAGGGCCTGTGAATATTCTCATTCATCCAGGTCATGGTTATCTCAAGGAAATTTCAATCAAACGCAACTGGACTTGGTAATTTGTCTTGGAAGACGTTTCACCTCTTATCCAAGAGGCTTCATCAGTTCATGCTCGCCGCTGACCAGGCTGGGACTGGTCCAACTAACTGGTGTGGAGACTCAGCTATTTAACCTCTTGGAGGGCTTTTACAAGACTGATTATGTCATTGGATCCTTTGTGCTCCATCACGGTCGTTGGCGTGTCGCCTATTGGTGGAGGTTAGGTTTCGGCTTCATTAGTGCCCTATTGTGTTATAACGACAGTCATTGGAGTCACAGTTGTTTCTGTTATTAGAGGCTAATTTGTTGAGTCTCCTAGGGAGGGATGAAAGTGCAGCATTGTAAATTGGAGATAGGTGATGTCTCAGGCCTCCTCCTCTGTTTAGCGATGGTTTCTCTACTTTTACATAGATGGCTTCTTTTACTCCTCTTTCAAACCATCTGTCCTCTCTGTCTAATATCTGGACATTGCTGTCCTCAAAGGAGTGGGCTTTCTCCTTGAGATGTAAATGAACAGCAGAGTCCATGCCTGAGGAGTTAGCTCTCCTGTGTTGGGCCATGCGTTTGTACAGTGGTTGTTTGGTTTCACCAATGTAGAGGTCCTTGCATTCTTCATTGCATTGGATTGCATACACCAGGTTGCTTTTGTGTGCGTGTGGTGTTCTGTCCTTGGGATGTACTAGTCTCTGTCTGAGTGTGTTGCTGGGTTTGAAATACACAGGCACATATGGAATGACTACATTGTTTCGTTTGTTTTCTTTTTCTTTTTCAACCACTTTGTTGGCTTTCCTTCTGGAATTAGCTGCAGTTTTCACAAAAGTCCAGCTGGGGTAACCACAAGTTGTGAGGGTGTCTCTCACGTGCTTGCGTTCTTCCCCTTGGGCCTGTGAGCTGGTGGGTATGTTATCAGCTCTGTGTTGCAGGGTCCTGATAACACTAAGCTTGTGTTCCAGTGGGTGGTGTGAGTCAAAAAGTAGGTATTGGTCTGTGTGTGTGGGTTTTCTGTATACCCCAATGTGGAGCCTTCTGTCCTTTCTCCTCTGGACGACACAATCTAAAAAGGGCAAACTATTGTCCTTGACATCTTCTCTGGTGAATTTGATGTTTCTGTCCACTGAGTTTATGTGTTCAGTAAAGGCTTGCACCTCTTTGGTTTTGATTTTAACCCATGTGTCATCTACGTATCTGAACCAGTGGCTAGGTGTTATTCCTTCAAAGGAGTTCAAAGCTCGGCACTCTACTTCCTCCATGTAAAAATTTGCCACAATTGGAGAAACTGGTGAGCCCATGGCACAGCCGTGTTTCTGTCTATAAAACTTGCCCTTGAACTGGAAATATGTGGTATTCAGGCACAATTCCAGAAGTTGGCAAATGTGTTCTGGTTTGAGTTTTGTTCTGTTTTGGAGGGAGTTGTCCTGTGTAAGTCGTTCTCTTACTGTGGCCAAGGCCTCCATGGTAGGAATACAGGTGAACAATGAAGTCACGTCATAGGAAACCATTGTCTCATCTGGATCCATTTTTAGATTCCGGACTTTGTTCACAAAGTCTATGGAGTTTTGGACGTGGTGTGGGGTGTTGCCTACCAGAGGTGCCAGGATATTAGCTGTGTTTGGCTATATTGTACGTGACAGAGTTTATACTGCTGACAATGGGCCTGAGCGGGGCCCCTTCTTTATGGATCTTGGGGAGTCCATATAGGCAAGGAATTGAGTCCTGGGGGTAAAGCCGGTAGTATTGTGTTTTGTCAATCATGCCTTCTTTTTGTAGTTGTTGTAAACATTCTATCACCTTCTTTTTGTACCCACTCGTGGGGTCTCGTTTCAGAGTTTCATACGTGTTAGAGTCATTCAGTAGTGCAAAGATCTTGGTGTGGTAATCAGTTGTATTGAGCACAACTGTGCACCTACCTTTGTCAGCAGAAAGACACCATTTAACATACAATCAGAGCTCAGTAGAATGTAGAAATTCCCAAAGGAACTGTGGATGACCTGTAAGAACAAACAATGGGTCCAGTGGGTGAATAAAAAGAATGCATGCCATCATAAATGCTGGTTTTTGGTTTTCACTTGGTTAGCTAGATTATGTTGAGTTAAAGTTGTGTTCTATACAGACTAAATTCTTGATGGATTTGTTGTCTCATATTGTGTTCTGTGTCTGATTTAGAGTCCTGCTTTAATGAAAATGTATATTTTGGGTTGTAAAATCCTGTTTTATTCATTTAGTTTTAAGTTCTGTTCTTTTCCCTACTCAGGTTCCTCCAATTGAACTGCATTTTCCTCAGTCCAACCTGGTGATGACCCCTGCATTATTGTTCTTCTTTAGCAGTAATTTTTGTGTTCTATTACTGATTTTAATTAACCTTCTCAAACAATTTGTTGGATTTGATATCTGATTAATCTCTCAGTTTCTGGTCTAGCTGGCACGGCTCTAGCCCCCTTTGCTCTCCGTGTCAGTGATGCGGATGTTTCAGTCAAGCTCCCCCCAAGGTCCACTAAAAGAGGCCCTTCTCCTTGGCATCTAAATAAACATTTCGTCATTTAAGAAATTTCGTCCATGTTGAAAAGAAGTACGATGAGTACAGAAGAAGTGCAGTTCGACCAGGTAGTTGATACTGCTAGTTTACCAGAGTTGTGTGGGAGAAACGGGGCTCTAATGGGGGCAGACGTTAGGCAGCACCCACAATGACTACCAGCAGAAATTCAGATTAGTCAAACATGAGTGAAGGAGTCAACACTTCATGCACATTTTTAAAGGGAATTACATTTTCTCAGGATGTAAAGCTTCAAAAAGTCAACTTTGCATAACTCCCCCCCAAGGTAACAATTGACTGAAAAAAAAGAAAAAGGTGTACACATCAAAATACCATAAAACCAGTATTTTAACATTATGTTTTTATTTAAACTTAGAATTAAAAAAAAAATAACTGGTACACAGAAGCTCATACAGTACATTGAAACAGATAAACATGGCTCTCAGTTCTACATGGGAAGAACAAATTACCTCTGAGGGTTAACATGGGCATTCTAATATCAAAAGAAACTGGATCAAAGCAAGATTTATTTATTTTTGAAAAAACATGGAGCAAACATCAATTGTCCCAATAATCTGTGTGGAATAAAATTTTACTATAAATACAGTATAAAACTTTAATGTTTGTTATTGTAAGAGAAAAAAAGCCATAAACTACCCCTCTACCTCAAATCCATCCTAAAAGAAAACCAAAAAAAACTTACTTTAGCCTTTTTACAAATATTGAGACCATTAGGTTGGATGGATTTAATTCACTGAGAGCTAACTGATCATTTAAACCTGCATAATGAAAGTTACAGGACATTCATCATTTAAGACAGAGGAACAGGTTAACCCAGAGGACATATGCATGGGCTCTGTACCATCAACAGGTGGCCTGCAGCCACCTAGTGGCCATAAGTAACAACACAAATATCAACCAGTACACCCTGCCACAGCTGGGAGCATCTGCATCACTGCTACGGTTTCTGTAACCCTGAATCAGATAAAATTAGTCGAACAGTAGGTGAGTAAATCTAAGTGCCAGCTGAGCTCCTTGCTCAGGTGATGCTCTTCAGACCGTGTAGTGATGTCAGACTGTTACCAGGAGACTGAGGGACCAAGCAAGAGATTCCTGAGCACACGGCTCAGATACAGTTTAAAAGGGATCAATCGCTATCAAACTTGATAGAGTTGACTGTGGTGGAAATGGCTCCGCCACGGTAGCTCCCCCTCTTCTTTTTTGTCTTTTCATGGCGGAAGGATTTTCCTTTGGTGAACTTGAGCACCTCATTAGCTTTCTGTCCCCAGTCTCCGTTGGCGCCACGCTGGAAGGAAAGATGTCAAAATAAGTGGAAAAAGGCCTTAATTAGGAATAGCATGAAGGGTTGCCAAGAAAAACTAAACTCACCTTAGCTTCAAAAGAGTTATCTGTCAGTCGAGGGTCTACTTCTACGCGCTCTTCTACTATTCTACGGAACGGTACATTGGTGGACTGCAACAAAGTTATTTCCATCAGTTTTCTCATCAACAATCTGAATGTATTCATCAGTTTCACAGGTCTTACCTTCTTATTGGCTTTGGGAAAAGTCTGTGGTGTGGTGGTTACTTTCTTGTTTTTTGGCGTGTTCACATCAGTCTCTTCCTCCTCTTTACTTTTTGATGATTCTTCACGTTTCCGCTTTCCATTTGTTTCTACACGGGTTAGAGGCTTCAGTGTTACTCAAACTCAGAGAAAACAACCCAAATTGCAATGCGTTTAATACCGATTTAATGTGCCAGACCAAAAACAAAGTAGTGCATGATTATGAAGTGATAAGAAAAATCTACAAAAGGTGGTATGTAGTTGTGTTGAGTCCCCTATAATTTAAACCCGGAAATAAAATCCAGGTCAGCAAACTGACGGCAGAAGTAAAAGTCAGCATGTGTATAATTTAATGTCAGTATAAATCCAGCTGTTTAGTGAAGGCCTCAGAGGTTTGTTAGAGAACAAAGCTTCATGAAGACCAAGGAACAGCAGGCAGGTGGCGAACGTTCTGGAGAGTGTTCTTTTCATTTTTGTCAAAATAAGCCAAATTTTGATAGATTTATTTCTAAAAGAGAAGGGAAAAACACCCAAGGGAGTGAATATCTTTAAAGGCACTATAGATACAACATTTGGAAATACCACTAAATTTCATCTGTACTTTTCCCCCTCTCATTTCTAAATTATTTTAGAAACTGCATCATTTTTCTTCAACTTCCCAATTATAGTTCATTTCTGTTGGTCTGTCATACAAAAGCTAAATAAAAAATTAAAAAAAAGGTTTAGATATTTTACCCTACAAATAACACCAATCAGACGTCTAGAAAGCTAAAGATGCTGGACCAGACATGCTGGGTGTTAATGAGACTCACTGCTAGCAGTGGGGGTGCTGGGTGCGGTGGCTGCTCTCCGTGGGGCTTCGTCCTCCTCTGATGAGCTGTCCGAGGAGCTGCTGCTCTCTTTAGCTTTAGCTGCTGGGGTTGTCTTGGTCTTTGCTGCGGCAGCTGTAACTTTACTGGCTTCTTCCTCTTCATCAGAGCTGCTGTCACTGGATGAAGACTCCGCAGGCTTACTTGCAACCTTCGCCACCGTTTTGGCCACCTTGGGAGTCGCTGCTGTGCCATTGTTGGCTGCAGGTTTAACAGGGGGGGCCTCTCCTTCTGAGTCAGAGCTATCTGTAGAGTCAGAGCTGCTCTCTTCTGCCTTTTTTCCTGCAGCAGCTTTGGGGGCACTTGCAGCTGCAGGGCCCGGTTTCTTGGCTGCAGGCTTTGCCGTTTCATCCTCTGATGACTCTGAGCTGTCAGAGTCAGAGCTGCTCTTTGCTTTACCGGTGTTTGCTGCAGGTGTAGCAGGCTTTGATGCTGGGGTTGCTGCTTTAGTCACAGCACTTTTGGGTTTGGCTGGTTCTTCATCTTCAGAGGAAGAGTCAGAGCTGCTTTCAGATGATGCTGCAGGTTTTCCTGCAGGTGTGGCAGGCTTGGATGCTGGGGTAGATGCTTTTGCTGTAGGTGTGGAACGCTTAGAGGCGGGAGTGGCTCCTTTAGCTGCTGCTGGCTTTGAGGCTGGGGTAGATCCTTTAGTTTTTGTGGTGGGTTTAGCCTTGGCTGGTTCTTCATCTTCAGAGGAGTCGGAGTCAGAGCTGCTTTCTGATGCTGCAGGTTTCCCTGCAGGCTTAGCAGGCTTTGTGGCTGGGGTAGATGCTTTTGCTGCAGGTGTGGAACGCTTGGAGGCGGGAGTGGCTCCTTTAGCTGCTGCTGGCTTTGCCTTAGTCGACTCTTCATCTTCTGATGATGAGTCGGAGCTGCTCTCTGATGCTGCAGGAGGCTTAGCTGCGGGAGTTGAAGTTTTTGAAGCTGGCGTAGCTACTTTAGGGGTCGATGGTTTAGTCTTGACTGGTTCTTCGTCTTCGGAGGAGGAATCAGAGTCTGAGCTGCTGTCTGCTGCTGCAGGAGGCTTTGCAGCTGGGGGGGCACGTTTCAGGGCAGCAGGAGTTATTTTAGCAGCTGGCTTAGATGTCGGGGGCTCTTCCTCATCGTCAGAAGAATCAGACTCTGAGCTCGTCTCTGCTGCCTTGGCGGGGGGTTTAGAGGCAGCAGTCTTGGCTCTTGGGGTCACAGCTTTAGGTGTCGGTTTTGCTGGAGCCTCATCTTCAGAGCTGCTTTCTGTGTAGTAAACACACAGCTACAGTTTAAAAGATATTTGCATTTACAACTTTAACAGCCTTGATCTCACAACAGATCAGGATAAATTTAACATGCAGGGAAGGTCTGGGGAATGACATGAAATACTCCTATCTGGCGTGCCTCACCTGAGCTTGAGGTCTCATCTTTCTTAGCTGCACCAGATTTTGCAGGTGGAACTTTGGCTGCAGGTTTTTTAACAGTTTTCTGTTCCTCCTCTGAGCTGGAATCCTCTGAGGAGGAGGAGGCCTTTTTAGCAGGAGTGACAGGTGCAGCAGATTTAGCAGATGCAGGTTTAGGTTTGGCAGGAGGAGTCTTTGCTGCAGGTTTCTTCACCTCCTCTTCCTCTTCTGAACTTGAGTCCTCCTCAGAGTCCTCTGTTGTAGCTGGGGCTCCCTTGGCTGGGACTGGTTTAACTGGGGTGACTTTAACTGCAGTCTTCGTGGCTTCTTCTTCTTCTGAGCTTGAATCTAAGAATACATAAAAACAGGAACAAATATAATTTCGTATATGTTCACGTTCATAAAAAAAAAAAAAAAAAAAAAAAACTGTTCTAGGATTGTTACCGGAGCTCTGTGAACTGGATTGTTGCCTTTTTGCTGCAGGTTTAGCCGCTGCAGGTTTAGCCGCTGCAGGTTTAGCCGCTGCAGGTTTAGCCGTGGTCTTCTTTACAGGAGCAGGTTTTGCTGTAATGTTTTCAACATTTTTAGTCACACTGTTAAATCCTTTGACTTGTCAGAGTGAGAAAATGGGAAACTCACCAGGCACCTTCTTTTCCTCATCACTGCTGTCATCGCTGCTATCTGAGGACTCGCTCTCCTTGGGTTTTCCTGCAGCTGCTGCAGCAGGAGCCTTCTGGATGGAAGCAGGAGGAGGGACGGCGCTGTATGCTCCTAACAGGACAGATGGAGACTTTTACTATCACAAAATGACTGTACTGGAGCTAGTGTCACACAAAGATCCTTCACATTTTCATGTCATTTAAGTTTTCAGTTTAGTTTTTGGTAAACTAAATATGTTTTCAAATGCTTGAATAGTAATCGGTCACAATGAGGCAGTCTCAGCTCCCAAACTGTTTTGCCGAACTTAAAAAGACCCAATATCATTACTGTTAGTGAGAAGTAAATAATAGCGTATAAATAAAGCAAACCTGGTTTGGGTTTTTTGTTTGGCGGAGCTTCGTCTTCAGATGAAGACTCTTCACTGCTGGATTCAGCAGGAGCTCCAGCCTTCTTTACTGGAGGTTTAGCTGGAGCCTAATACAGGACACCAAAAAAGGCCACTGTTGCATGTTGAACCCATTTACACAATGATGGTAGGAGAATTTTGTCCCGTTTACCTTTGCTGGTGGTTCGTCTTCAGAATCAGAGGAGCTGTCTTCACTGCTGCTCTCCTGCTTCTTCGGAGCAGAAACAGCT
>JAPXFQ010002132.1:0-125081 GCA_028564705.1 Apricaphanius iberus
ACTTCGCCTCAAGGCCGCTTCAATACGTGCAGCACTCATGTGCCCCATGGCCTGGTGGTACTGTTCCCAAACAGTATGTCTCCAGGGTAACGGTAGCACAGTCTGCCAAAGCACATCTCCTGTGTGACGGTCCCTCACCTGTCTTTGCAGAACACCTGCCTCAATCCGCAAGCGACTCCATTGCCTTAGGAGTCGATTGGCTGCTGCAGGCGCTGCTCTCCTTTCTTCAGCTGTCGGTAGCTTGCTTCTTCGAAGCCACTCACCCACTTCACGTAGAGCAGGATCATCCTGCTGCCTGATGACCCAATCACCGACTGATGACTGTGTAGTCTGGGGGCCTTCTGAAGCAACTTGATGGGTTTCTGCATCTTGAGGAAATCTGGACAGTACATCTGCATTCTTGTTAGCAATGCCTGGTCTATATTTGACGTTAAAATTAAAATTGGCCAATTGTGCCACCCACCTTTGTTCCACAGCTCCCAGCGTGGCTGTGTTGAGGTGCACCAGGGGATTATTGTCCGTGAAGGCAGTAAATTCTAACTCCAGAGGTAGTCTTTGAATTTTTCGGTTACTGCCCATTTGAGAGCAAGAAGTTCGAGTTTGAAAGAGCTGTAGTTTTGGTCATTCCTTTCTGTTGGCAGCAGACTTCTACTGGCATAAGCAATGACCCGTTTCCTCCCCTCTTGTACTTGTGACAGGACCGCTCCTAACCCGTCCAGGCTTGCATCTGTATACAGATGGAAGGGCTTGGAAAAGTCTGCATAAGCAAGGACGGGGGCACTAACGAGGGCTTGTTTCAGTTTATCAAATGCAACTTGGCATTCGGTGGTCCACTGCACTGCTCGATTTTTCTGAGCAGCTGTACCTGCCAGTAGTGCATGCAAGGGAGCTGCTATACGGGCAAACCCAAGGATAAATCGCCGGTAATAGCCTGAGAACCCCAAAAATGACCTGACTTCCTTCACTGTTGCTGGCGGTTTCCATTGTTGTACAGCTGCGGTCTTCTGTGGATCAGTGGATACACCTTCCTTGCTGACCACATGGCCTAGGTAGTTCACCTTTGGCTGAAAGAGTTTACACTTGTGAGGCTGCAGTTTTAGGCCGTGTTTCCAAAGTTTTTCAAACACTTGCTCCAGGTGCATGAGGTGGCTCTGAAAGTCAGGTGAAAAAATAATGACATCATCGAGGTAGATAAGCAATGTATCATTTACCAAACTGCCAAGGCAACGCTGCATTAGACGCTGGAAGGTCGCTGGGGCATTACACAGCCCAAAAAGCATCCGATGGAACTCGTACAATCCCATGGGTGTAGTGAAGGCTGTTTTCTCACGATCCTTGGGGTCGACCTCCACTTGCCAGTATCCACTGGCCACATCTAAGGTGGAGAACCACCTAGACTGTTTGAGGCAGGTGAGGGCCTCTTCAATCCTGGGGAGTGGGAAAGCATCTTTATGTGTCAACACATTCAATTTCCGATAATCCACACAAAACCTCCAAGTGCCATCTTTCTTTTTGACAAGAACGATAGGGGCTGCCCACGGGCTTGAGCTCTCACTAATCACCTCACTATTGAGCATACCTTGAAGTAGCCTTCTCAATTCTGGAAAGAGTGATGGTGGGACCGGCTGGTACCTCTCTCGGCTGGGTGGGGCAGTGCCGGTTGGGATCTGGTGCTGCACAGTATCAGTACACCCATTATCTTCTTCATGGGCTGCAAATACCTTACTCCATCGGTGGAGGAGTCTGTCCATTTCCTGCTGTTCGTCTTGAGTCAGGCCTTCACCTTTTAGAGTGAAGACTGGATGCTCTTCCTCCGGGGCCAGCTTGACGTTCTGGACGTCCACTTCCACAGTGCCCTGTTGGTCAGTTTGAAGTACCAGCTCCTTCTCCCCATGAATATCGCTGGGGTCGACCTGGTACACCGAGGCTAAAGGATGGCGTGGTGGCACAACAACAGGAAAAGGGTTAACATTTTTCACACGGATGGGAACTTTACCGTTTTTTATGACAGCCAATGTCCTGGCCACGTGCCACTGCTCTTCATCACTAACACCCTCAACCAGAACACAGGGGTTGATAGGTTTAACAGCTCCCTGTACTTGGGCCCAGAGGATCATCTCACTGTGTGCTGGTACCTCCACCCTCTCTTGCCTGGTCAGTCTGGCCACGCCCACCTTGCCATCAGGGGCCGATTCTTCCTCCATTTGCCTACAAACGGCAAACACCTTCTCCCAGGCTCCCTTTGTCTCAGGTGAAATGGTGGAGGAAAATGCAGTCATTCCTGGGTGGTCACCCTGAAACAGAGCCTTCCAGCATTGATTAATGACATTCATCCCCAAAATTCCTTTCTCTGCACCGAGACACTCATCCTTCACAATCACAACCCCCTTGTTTGAGACTTCTATTCCTCCTATAACAAAGTCTAGGACTGCATACCCAGTGTAGGGGATCCTCAGTCCATTAGCAGCTTTCAGTGTCAACCAGTGGAGGTCATCTTTGTCTCGGGGGTGGATGTGACCAAGCCACTTCTGAAAAAAAGTTTCACTGAACAAAGTTACTTGGGATCCAGTGTCCAATATACAGGGTACTTTCACCCCCTCAACTTCAACGGTAACCCCAGGGCAGGTTCCAACAAGGTCCGGCCGTTGGACTTTTCCCCCACAGTCCACATCCCCAGCTACTTGCCCCATAGCAGCTGGGGGTTCTAGTTTAACGGGTTCTGTCCTAGGGGATGGGACGTGGCATTGCAGTAGCGCTGGATGTGTCCTGACTTCCCACAGGCTCTACATATGGGCCTACCATTTTGATCCCACTGAAAGTTCCCACCTGGGCGTGGCCTCTGCCTGTAGCGTTCGGGTCCGACCCTACTGTTGGGGAACTGTCTTTGGCCCTGGTAATTTTCTACTGGCGCTGGGGGGGGTCAGCTGTTTCAGTACTTCCTCTACTAGAATCTTGCTAATGGTGGCTAGCTGGTCATGCATTTCCTGTCTAAGCTCAGTTTTAACATCTTCCAAAGGTGCAGATACTCTGGCAGTTTGAGTGTCAGTATTCCTGTTCTGTTCCTTTTCTAAAGCTTGGGCTTCAGAGCAGGCCTCACTAAAACTGAGGTCTGGGTTCTGTCTGCTTAGCCGTTTCATCTTCCTCTGCACTCTCCCAGGTCTTAAACCTTTTAAGAACTGGTCTCTGGCTGTGGGCTCTATCTGCGCTACAACCTGTGGTTCACTCTCCTTCCACCTGTTAAGTATTTCTCTGAAGCGCAGCACATACATTTCAACACTTTCATTGTCTTCCTGTCTACATTGAAAGAACAGCACTCTGACGTGAGTTAAAGAGCATGGTTGACCATAAAGTTTTTTTAGCTCATCCAAAACGGCCCTTGAGGACCCACATGTGGCTGCATCTAGTAGCATCACTTGTCTTTTTGCCACCCCATCTAGCCCCCACAACACAAAGTCAACTTTTTGTTGGTCATCAAGCCCCTGAGCCCTAAGCATAGACTCAATTTGTTCCACCCATGTCCCAAATCTAACCACTCCATCTTCACCTGAAAATTTTGAAATAAATGGAAGAGCCATAAACCATGGCATGGCCATTGTAGGCACTGGATTGGCATTTGAGGGCCCTGCAGCGACAACTTCATCTGCCATTATGTACTGTGAGGTGTGGTATGGGGATCCTGCCAGCAACGCCAATTTATGTCACAGGTAGTGATTTGTTTGCGATCCCCGGGTCACACCAACACAGAAACAGCGGACAGTTGTTTACAATAAAAAAGGGAGTTTTATTGTCTCTGGTTAGAATAAAAACATAAAAACAGTCCAACCCGAGAAGCTGAGAAGGGCGAGGCACCCGGTCCTTATAATCCTTAATTACGCCCCTGTCTTTACAGTCCTCTCTGGAGAGGTGGGGATTTTGAGTTAACACTGCGTCGTGTGCGGGTGGGGGGGCGGGGGGGGGGATTTTTTTTTGGGGGGGAGGGGGGGGGGGGGGTCCCACTTTTATTTGGATCACCGTAGCGTGCTCAGAAGACCCAAGTGTGCAAGTTGCTCCTGGTGCCTTCGTTCGTGAGCCCCTCGAAATCCTCGTACCAGCTGCTCCTCCGGTCCACCGTCCTGGTGCGTAATCGTATTTCAGGCCTTCTGTTACTCAGTCACCGCTTGCCACTCTTCATCCACACTGCAGTCGTGCTTGGGTGCAGGTTGACACGCCCAGGGAATTTCCTTCCTTGATGGAGTCCAGCTGTTCTTATAATCAAGTTCCTAATTGTTGGCCAATCAGGGAGCCTAGTAGTAGGAAGAGGTAAGGACTAACAGGGCGGAGCTGTGCTCCTCAGTCCATATGTCCGTGGCTAATAAAAGTCCATGATTAAAACACACTACAAAAACACACAAGTAAAAAATATAAATACATGCATGTTGTAAGCCACAACAAAACACAAAATAAGGGCAGCTCCTGTCACCCCGTGACATAGACAAAAATATCAAGGGGCGGATCATCCGACGTTGCTGTTAAAATAAAACCCGACCACAGGTAAAAAGCTTCAAACATCAGTGAGTTTACATCAGACAGAGACCATACGCATATAGCCCTCTTCAGCACACAAATACATTTAAAATGAGACCAATTGAAACTCTCTACACCTAAGTATGGATGAGTTATGAACAAAAATGTTAGGGGGCGGATCATCCGATGTTAAAATAAAACCCGACCACAGGTAAAAAGCGTAAACATCAGTGACTTGACAGCAGACAGAGACCATACATGCCTTCAGAACAAGCATTTCCTCACCATCAGACAGTAGCAGAAGCAATGTGCATCAAACTCCATGTTTCTTAAATAATTTCAAATTTTCCTCCTTAACCTTTGTGAAACCCTGAGTTCTAAATCTGAAATGAATTGACAGGAGAAATGGTTTAAAAAGTTTATTTTTAAAAAATTACAGTATCTTCCCTTGTTAACATTCAGCATCTCCATCAGTGCAGAGTCTGGACTGAACCTCTGCCTCGCCTCTGGACCAATGGATTGTTGAGTCACCCTGAAAAAGAACAAGTTAAACCCTTGGTGTTCCAAGGAGACGGCAGCTTTTGTTCTTCATCCTCGTTTGAAGCTCTTCTCTAAGACTTCCCAGCCCGACTGTTTGACGCCGTCTAACATTCCCATGAGCTCAAACCAGTGTAGTCACCGTCAGCTTAGATTAAGTAAAAATCAGAGCAGCTAGTAGATATTTAGACTAGAATAATGTCAACCATACACCGGGAAAAAGGCTTTTAAATTTTGTATTTAAATCCAACAGGTTGCAACTTAAGCATCCTACAGTAAAGCTGTTTTCTCACGCTTTTGCTTTTTCCCACAATTTGGACTAGAAATACTGGGGAGAAAAAAAAAGTCATTCAATTCAGTTATTTAAAATATCTTTAATACCTGAAGCAGTGAATCAAGTTCACTTCATTATTCCAAGTTCTCCATCTAAGGAAACCCAGCAGATTCCTTCCTACAAGAAACCACAGACTTAAAGAAAACTAAACCAGGAGAAGCTTTTATAGAGGAAAACACTTTAGACAAAGTTTTAATAAAAATAGTAACAGACCCCTTAGTCTTTAGTTTTATTTTACCATCAGGATTAATATCATGGCTTGGAATTTTCTCACTTCAATCACCAACATGAATATCAGCGTTTACCATTTTAATCACATTCAAATTAAGCCCCTGTTTGCATTAATCATATTGTAATTTAACCAGATTTTGCTGTAGAGAATAAACACCTCCCCATTGAAGCAACAGAGTCAACCTTTGAATTCATTTTGTCTGAATAAACAAACAGAAAATCATTCAGTACCAGACCAACCTCTCCTTGATCTTTTGCTGCGATATATTTGACACATCAGTATTAATATCATGACATTGAATATTTTCATTTCAACCATCATAATCACCAACTGGATGAAGTTACACGTTTTGTTCAAATGAAGCAGCTGGTTTCTGTAACCGTACTGTAGTTTATACAGATTTATGTACACTAAACATTTTCAGTGGAAAAGAAGAATTAGTCTGACTTGTTTGAAACACCAGCTTCATCTCTTCAGCAAAAAGCCCAAGATTTGGGGATTTTGTACATTTCCAATCTGAGCTTTAGCAAAAACCTTTAGACATGTACTAGATGACCTTATAAATACCAGATGGCTGATTCACAGCCTAATTACACGTCCCAAGCAGATTTGAGACATTCAAATCCTTCATGGATCCTAACAGACAGACCTGCCAAACCTTGAAAATGAAACCTTGGTTCAAGCTCACTTTAATACCCATAGTTCTACTTGGTTTATACGAAAAATGCATTTAGTTTTAAACAAAAAAAAACTCACCCGTTAAACCTGAAAAACAGATTGTTCACTTGAGAAGTGATGAAAACAAAATAGGATAAAGATGAGCCGAACAAAACCCTTTGAGTTCAGTGACAGCAGCAGGTATTTATAAAGCTTCATCCTACATTTTAAATACCTCCATCTGAAATGAAGAAGCAGGTGGGACTCCTTGCTAATCCATAAAAGCATCCTCTGTACCAGTTTAGACCTCTAGACCGGGCCATGACTCAGCAGTACGATAACTGGACCATCTCACTACATGAAAAGAATGATGGGAAAAAGTTACATTCGTTTGTTAAATGTGAAACGGACAATAAAAAGGGTTTGACGCTTTTTGCAAACAGAACTGCAGTTTTAAAGCTTTTTATGGGTTATGGTCAAAATATCGTCATTGCTCCATTTTCTGACTTAATGCCCATTTTATTGTTGATAGTCAGGTGAAGCTAAGATTCTTCAAAGCACTGAACAAAATCAAGAACTGAACCTTTAAGTAAACCAACCTGGTCATCTGTACGATGGCCCCGTTTTCATACCCAACTCAGCATAATGGGGAACCTGTGGAGGAGCACACTGGGTAAGAAAACCCCATTTATTCTCTGACCGTTCAGTTGATGCAGTCCAGTTTCCCAACATTAATGTCACCAGCCGATCAACCTCAGAATTCCTTACCAGATGTAACCTTGTGTTTTAACCACCTACCTTCCCATCAGAACCAGCGATGCATCCTAGAATATCATTACCAATAAGCTGTACCCAAACTTTCCCAATCAGATCAGTAATGCCTGGATCCTGATGCTTTCCACCATCTCCCATGGAGAAAGCTTTACTTGTACCATCTTACCATCGTCCGTTCATCATCGATTAGAAACCATTTGATCAGAAACCAGACGGCCTTTAGGATCTCTGCATAGATCAGAATATTTTTCATTGATGGCGTTTTTTTCCCCCGCGGTGAGCGACGATGTCGATGGAGCGTCATGCATCAATTCTGTCACCAACTTCTTTGACCTCCATTGAGTTTTTTAAAGCCTGTTCAAAGTGACAAGTTAACATGAACTTTCACTGAAACTTTTATTGTCCGTTGCTATAAACAAGTCTAATGTGATTCAAAGCTGCCAGTCAGCCTCCAAATCCCGTTCCATGTTAGCATGTAAAAACTTCTGATTATTCCCAGATTTGTTCCTTGATAACTTTAGTTTTGAGGTTTTTTCATTTAGGATCAAGATGATGGCAGCTCTGAAAAAACTCCTTTTGGTGACCATTAGTGTCTCGTTCATACTTCAGCGGTTCCTTTGTCTTGTTTCATCAGAATGTCCAATGAATTGTTAGAATCCTCCTTCCAAAGCACCGATTACCATTATGAAGGTTTTCATGTTGGTTTTCTTATTTTCCTTTGGTCGTTACAAAGCAGCATGATGGGAAGTTTACAGATTCAGGCACACGCCTTGTTTAGGAGGTAAAGTGAGGACGTTTCTTAATCTTATTGTGATGTTTTATTGATTAGCAGCTTGGGAAGTGGGTTAGGATCCTCATTTATCTGCACCGGTTAAGGAAAGGCTGGGTGAGCCTTGTTAACAGACGCTTATACATCCTGGTTATTTAGATCCATTAGTATAAAAAAGGTACAACAAAAATTGTTGTAAGCTTCAATTATGAATATGGAATAAAAGAAATGCAGTTGAACAGTGTAGCGCGTCATCAGTAACATCCCATGTTTAACCTGCTGAGGAACTAAATAAATTACCTCAGATTGCTGTCATAAACCGTTGCTCCTGGAAGCAAACATCCTTTTCAAGCTCAGTCGTTGCCACATGTGAAGCAAAAGGACTTAAATGAACAAATACTCTTCAGTTGCTCCAGCTTCATGATCGACTTTTGCTATCAGTGAAACTCCATGATTTCAGTCAGTTTGGACACGTTAACCTCCATCTCCTCCAGATTAAATTTCCATGTTCCTCTTCCGTACTTCAGATTTTTTTTTTCCATCAACAGCATCGAGAAGGAGAAGCAGAGCCGACGATTTTCCTCCTGCAGCCAATTTATGTGATTCTGATCCAGGAGCACTTTCTGTGTTTGAAAAAAAGTAAAACAAGTTTCAATGCTGCAATTTCTCCATCTAGGAGAGAAACAGCTTTAAACATCAGTGCTGAGCCTGTAGGAGGAAACACGGCATACAGCACCAGTCCCATTAAAAACTCAGCCAGTAGCTAGGAAAGAAACAGCGTTAAGTAGATCAGCTGTAGAAGGGAAACATTAGCAACTTAACCTGTAGGAGAGAAGCAGTTTATTAACTCAGTTACAGGCTAAGCAACAGTTTGCTGCAGCAGCAGTTCATGGAGAAGCTTTGTGTAGGAGAGAAAATGGGATTAAACACTGAACTAGAGAGCAGAGTGGATCATCCATAGAAAGAATATGAGGTTACTAGTATCCAATATAATAGTAGCTAACGTCTCCTAGAATAATATCAGTTAAACAGAACAGCAGACACCAGGTGGAGCTTCTATGATGACGCCTTCAATAAAATGCTTCCTTCAGCTGAAGACATGGACCTTTACATAAAATGCTCCTTATTGAGTCCATATGTGACTGAGCTCCTAAAAAAGAAAAAACAGGTTTGTTTAATACCATCAGTCATCTGTCCTCAACCAGTAATGAGCCTAAAATCTGGACTAAACATGCCAGAATAACTTTCCACCATTTGCTTTTCCTCTTAAACTACATAAAATTAATACAAATAGATTTCTAAGTAAATAAAACTCATCTATAGTGGAAATGATTACGCTTTTTTCATTATCCTTAGCAGAGAAAACGTTCTAAATTGTTTATTCAGTGTTTAAGTCAGGGAGCGGTACAAACAGGAGCTAAACTGGTTCTAAAGAAAGTGACAGACTTGTTTAAGAATTAAACTTTGGGTGGTAAAATAAAATCTGATGGTGGGTAAAAACAATATTAACATTACCGTTTCCTCAAGGTCCTGCAGGGTTTGGTAGATTGTTTCATTTTGTTTCCGTTTCTCCTTTAAACGTCGTTTAAATTCAGAAAATTCAAATTAAATCTTGTATTCCTCCAGCGCAGAAAATGGTCTCAGTTTAGATGTGAAATTAATGATTTAAAGAGTAAATTGTAGTCCAAATACAGAGGTTTAAAATTTAAATATATTAAAATAAAAAAAGGGTTTGCATCTCAAATACTAAAGTTACTTTAAAATACAAATACCTTAAACTAAAGCAGTATTCACTGCAAATCATAAAGATTATTGATTCCAATGATTTATGTCAATCTAAATTACAACCATAGACAATCAAACCAGTTCAATACTAGATCAGGGGTCAGCAACCTTTGGCTCCATTTATGTATTAATAAATACGGGTTTTAGCAGGTGTTTTTTTTACAGAATAATTGATTTCAATTTCTATGATAAAATGACACTAAATATTTGCTCATTAAGGAAAATGAATCCGTCTACTTTTTTTGCAAACGTATGATTTTGTTTTATGTAGAAACAAAATCAAATCAAACGGTGGCTCTGTATGAATGACACATTTTTCTCTATAGTTATGTTTTTCTAAAAGCTCGTGTAACATTTGCGTCTCTGAATTAGTTTTATTTAGCTGGATTGAGCACAATGGATGGTAAAGGTTGCTGCCAAAAACAGTCAAAGTTTCCACTCCACCAACGTTTCAGCAGATTACGTCAGCAGGTTATATCAGCATAAATCTCCAAACTCCCAGCATGCACCAGAGCCTCCACGGAGCACAAAAAGCGCAGCAGCAGAAAACATGGATTAACTCAGAGCGATTGTTTCACATCAAACCAAGCAGCCAGCGGAATAAGCCAAAGCGTTTGGCCTTCATCATCATCATCATCAGCTCCTACCTGGTGACGCCTTCACGGTCTGCTTTGGTTGAAGTCCACCTTGACTGATGAGATCCTGGTTTAACTCAAGTCTCCCTTCCATCTTCTTTCTCCAATTAGAGCGTCATTAGAGCTCCAAACGTGGCGTTTAAGCAAACATTGGGTCTGCTCCATAATCAGCCAGCTGCAGCAGGTAATTAGTGAAGCTCCGCCCACATTTTCTTCACCTGTGTACTGAGAAAGAAGCTTAAAAAAACTTTTCTAAACTCAAAGAAACATCCGATACATTTCATTCATGGTTCCTACTATTTCATTTAACTTTATGTAGGCTATTTATTTACATATTTTTAGTATTATTATCACGTTTTTTTTAATTTTATTCATGTTGGTAATAGGCTACATTACTTTCCCAATTATGGGACTCATAAAAAAAATGCAGGTGGAGTACAGGGGCGGAGTTAGGAGGTGGCTACGTGTCTTGAACCCCGGATGTTTTCTGAGAAACCCAGAATCTCAATTTTACTTTGAATGGGAAGCAAAAGCCTCTCTGAAATAAGTTACAGTACCGCAGTTCACCAGAGAGGCAGCAGAGAGAAGAAATGCCTCAGCAGTCTGTCTGCTGGAGTGTTGCTGAAATGGATATAGGAACGTTTTTAGACAAAAACTACAGCTGTGATAAAATGGATCATGACTGAGGTCTGTGATTCTTAATTTAAAAGTGCTGGCTTGCTAAATGTCAGTTTGCTATTAGTTTTGGTAGAGAAAATGAATAGTAAGACGATGTTACCTATATGATAACATGGGAAGAATGTAGAAATACTTGGATAAATACTTAAATATCACAGAGGAAGGTGACTGAGAAACAACTGAAGAAGAGTAAAATTGTGTTACGGTAACTAAGTAAATAAAGGTAGTTAAATTGAGACTATAAAATATAAATGTAACAGCCCATATTTTTGATTTTTCATCAGTTTGGCCTATGGGGTTAGAAAATCATAACCAGTTTTTACCCTCCAAACAATTTGAACCCATACTAGCTATTCAGCTTTTAAATGTTTTGATACTGAGTCTTAATGAGCTGAATAATCCACATTGTACCATCACACATCTAGCAGAAAAATACATGTCACTTTTTCTGTCCACAATGACAAAACACACTGATTCTGACCAGTGATTGGAGGTAACTTCAGTCAGCAGCTGATAGATGTTGATAGAGAATATGGTTTGAGTTTTGTTTTGCTTGATTCAAGCAAATAAAGTTTATTCCAGTGTCTCTTATCTGCTTAAAAGTGATCTGAATGCATCACTTAAACCAAAAATGTTTTGCCCATCAGTCATCTGGGCTAAACCCCCGATCATCTTCAATCCTAAATCCGCACCTGGTGGAGTAGAAAAATTATGAATCAATACGATGCATTAATTTACCTTCTGTAGCCAGTGGTGGAGTGGCAGCAAAAAGAAGCCCTGGCAGTTTGATTCAACATACAGGATCAAATGTTACATTATACATTATATCCTCCAGCACCGCTTGACATCTAAGGTGTAGAAAAGTAATACATAAAAATGAAGATTGTTGAGTTATTATATTTAAGGCTGATGTCTGCAGTAAGGCTGAGCCAGTAGGAATGCTCTGTTATTCAAATTCTAGTGCAGTGTAACGTTTTAACCTGAAGAGGGCACTCCACTGATTTTTTTTGTTGTCGTAGAAAATTTATATCTTTTACTAAAATGTACTAAAAAAATGAAAATAATGAAGAGACATTTAGATTATCCTATTTTATCCTAATTCATAAAGTTTATGAGCAAAAAAATGTATTTGCTATATATATATATATATATAGCAAATACATTTTCAGCCTGAAAGTCTCTGTGGTGCCCTCTTGTGGTCACCGAATGTAATTATACCATAAATCCTACAGACCAGCATGATTAATAACAGATTACATTGATAATCAAATTATGATGTATTATTAGTGTACTGAAGGACAGATGCTGCTGTTCAGCATCAGTGTGTAGATCTGCAGCTGCTGATAATCAGAGTTTGTGTTTAAAACAGGGAGCAGAAGTGAAGAAAACATCCTGAAGCTGCTGCTGGAGTCTGTTAGCATGGCTAGCTCCGCTCTGAGTCTCTGTGAGGCTGTTTTCAGCTTTGTGGAGCTGCTTCTAATTCACACTGACAGAGAAAACATTGGTTTCATGTTAAAGGAGGCAGAAGAGTCAGAAAATAAAACAGAAGAAACCCAAAGAGACCAACAAGGGCTTCATTAGCCAATCAGGAGCTGGAAACCAGCTAACTGCTAACTCTGCCTGCTGCCCTCTGGTGGACTAAAGTAGTAACAACCTTTCAATTTAAAGCTATTGTAACGGAATTATGCAACAGACTGGCGTCCTGTTCAGAGTGTACCCTGCCTAACGCCTGATAATTGCTGGGATAGGCTCCAGCTCCCCCGTGACCCTGAATTGGATAAGCGGTTAAGAAAATGGATGGATGGATGTAACGGAATTATGTGTAAAGATATTTTAGCAGGTTAGTTCATTAATTATTTTAATAAGAAACATGACTGTGTAACTTAATTAAGAGCCTGTGGATAAAACATCTACATTTTTAAACATCTCTTTTTATTCAGATAGACCATAATAATACTAATGATTATAATGTTTCTGTTATAATTATGATCTCCGTAACAAAAATACAGTCAACTGATTTGATCTGATAATTTATAATTACAGCAAAGAAAGGAAAATAAATTATCCGGTTGAACAATTAATATGAAGAAAATACATGTAGTTACAAGAGTTCCCCACCAGAGGGCAGTGAGGACCCATAATCACTATCATAAAACTGTTTAACTTTATAGTTTTCTGTAAATAGTTTCTAATGACTGCAGCTATATTGACTTAATCCTGCAAATAAAAATATTCATATTTTATACTCATATTATTAGAGACAAAGTTTCATAATCAATACAATCATACAGACCGAGAGGTAAACATCTGTTACTCTGAATTAACTGATTTAAAATATAGTAAGTGAAAAAAAGAAACCTAAATTTACTTTTGTAAAAAATATTTTAGAAAGATGAACTGTTGCTAATTTGGAAAGTAAAATTATGTAAAATTATGGCAATTATTTGATCTGATAAGTTATAAAACAATAAACCTAAATTTACTTTAGTAAAAATCCTTTAATAAAAGACAAACTGTTGGTAGTTCTGAAAATAAAATTATGAAAAACTATAACAATTATTAAAATCAGTATTTTATTGATACACTTTAACCATCTCATTAAGAAAAATTTATAACATTACGTTAATACGTTTTACTTAATAAACACATCTGCAGTTTTTTGCGTTGAACCCGGTTGAGCCCCTCTCTCTCTCTACTCCCCTCCTGTGGTTTCAGACTGTAAATACACACTAAATCCTCTAAAATAGAATAATACTTTAATAATACCATGAGGTGAAATTCGGTCGTAACGGCAGCCAAAAAATAAAAAAATATGCAAACAGTTACATCAGTTTAACTAATAATGAATTAGTTCAATGATAAAACTATGATTATTGTTTTGCAGGACAGATGCTGGTGTGTAAAGCTAAATAAATAAATTTACAAAATAACTTTTGTAAACAAACACCATATTTGTTATTTTAGTGTTCATTCTGTCCCAAATAAAACATCATGAAAGCGTGTCTAACATATTTCCATCATCTTTATTGTCCTATAGAGTTGCCTCAGCAAAACAATATATTTCTTCTTTCTGATTAAAAGTTTAATGTTTCAGGGAGGAAACTGCTTCAATTTAAAGAATACACTTTTCCAATAATAACAGGATATATTAACTCTTTTAAAAAATAATTTTGAAAAGAAATGTCTCTGCAAAAATTAACTTGGTTTGTAAATTCTTTCTCTAGCTTTATTAAACAGCTGTAGTTACAGGATTACTCCACTAGAGGGGAATCACCGCTCTGCTCTGATTTATTTTGCGGCTCCGCAGCTAAAACATCAGTATTATTCCGACTGTTTTCAGGATAATTTAACTTTTAAAAAAACTATTCTCCTGATTTTAAAGCAGAAGCTCAGCTCATCGGGTCCTCTGCCTCCTTCCTTACGGCGTGCATACAGTCTCAGGGTGCTTGACCTGGGATGGAACCATCATGCATGGGGAGGAGCTTTCATGTCTTAATATCTGTGGTCTGTATCTCATCCTTTGGCCACCTTAATATTCCCGCAGGGTATCTGATCACTGGCAGGGCGTAGCTGTTTATTGCCTTGGACTTGTTCTTTCCATTGAGCTGGCTTCTTAGGACTTGTCTCACTCGTTGGAGGTATTTGGCTGTTGCTGCTTCCCTTGTTCCCATTTGCCTGCAGTATTCCCAGGTACTTGTAACTGTCCTCAATGTCTGCTATTGTTCCCTCTGGGAGTGAGACCCCTTCAGTGTGGACTACCTCGCCTCGCTTTGTGACCATCCTTTTTTCAACCCCGAATGACATCCCAATATAATTGCTGTAGATCCTGGTGGTGTGGATCAGGGAATCAATGTCTGTTAGCTCTTAGCATACAGCTTGATGTCATCCATATATATATATGGATGTGGATATAACGTAATTATATATTATATAATATATATATTATATATTATATGGATATAACTTATTATAGGTGACATTACTAGGTCTGAATAAAAAGATCAAACCATGGTTAATAGTCCTGATATTTCTCAGTAAGAGAAAACCTAGACTTAAAACATCAAATAAAACACACTGAAAATAAATGGAGATAATATAAAACCAGATTAAGGAATGAAAGAAATGAAATTAGATTTCTTTAAAATAAGCTATAAATAAAAATTACCACAAAACTGAAGTTTCAAGTGAAAAATTCAAAAGTTTTGTGAAATGATTCCAGTTTCTACATTTTAATTTTTGGTTCATGGTATTGGTTAACTAACCAATACAAGTATATTAGAACAGTATTGGCACCGATACCAGAATCTGTATTTATATATTATTTATATTGCATCCCTACCATTTTATCTTATAATACGTTACTCTATAGCTTACTGTCTGTGTTTTCACTTGTCCTGTATCCCCTTTCGTTTTATGTGTGTGCTGCCTTAACATGAATTTCCACACTCTGGGGTCAATAACCTGTTTATTCATTCACAAATGAATAGGTAAACACCAGCAAAGACATAACCTCTTGGCAGATTTAATTTGGTATAACGATACAATTATTAGTAGGTTTGCACCAATACTGGTACCAGGTATCAGGGCCGATACTGTTCTAAAGTGCCGTATCAGTTAAATTTAACCAACACTATAAACTGATAGTTAAACTGTGTAAACGCTGCAATAGTTTCACAGAAATGTTTTATTTTTCACTTGAAATTTTAGTTTTGGGATCATTTTTTATTTATAGTTTCTTTTTTATCTAATTTGTTACAAGCTGAAAATAAAATAAAACATGTCTCCAAAGTGTTTGGTAGGAGTATCCGTGTTGGTACTTAGTATCAGCAAGCACTCAAATCCAAGTATCGATATCGTATCGGTTTGAAATAAGGGGTATCATTGCAGCCCTAATTATTAATGATTATAAGAAATATCTTAAACATATGAAAGCATTAGAAAACATTTTGAAATGTGAAAAATGTCTTTATTTTGTTTTCTGCAGTTTGGAGGAATTCTGATGCCTAAACCAATCAAAATGCTTGAAGTAATTCAAAAAGATGTTTTCCTGAATGAATAAAAAGCTTTGTTCTTCTTAAGTTTGATCATTTGAAAAATCCTTACAAGATGTGTTTTTTCTTGAACTGTTGATTTATTAATTAAAGAATAAATAGCAATGCAGTGTCTTTATGAGATGTCCTACATCACTAAAGCAACCAAGAGTACCCAGCTGCAGCCCAACGTTGCAGGCATACCTCAGCTCTCTGGGTGCCTCTCAACCAGAAACTCGAAAATGTCTTGTTTAGTTAAAATCACTTTTACTTCATTTGGGATTCAGAAGCTGAGAAATAATGAAAAACACATTTAACTGTTTAAAATGTAATTTCCCACACATAATAGTATCATTATCTGTAAATGTACATGCCAGGCTGCCATATTTGTGACAAGGCAAGGCAGTTTATACAGCACATTTTCAGCAACAAGCCAATTCAGATTGACATGTTCAGCAGACCTTTCATGCAGAAAGAAAAATATTCTTGGTTGAGCTGATATACCAATAGATTTACCTTCCTACTATTAGCATTCAAATTACACCCTTGTGTCGATGGTTTATGGAGTTGCATCTATCCGTTTCTACGTAGACGGAGAAGTATAAACTAGGCTTCTCAGCTGTGTGGGTTCTTATGTGTTAATGACTGTTTTAATCTGAAGGGTTTTTCGCAGGTATTATGGAAAAAAGCTTTTCATCGAAGTGCTGACTTATGCAAATCAAATCAATTTTCTGAATAAAACCTTTGCAAGAAATTGTACAAGAGAAAGCCTTCTACCCTGTGTGAATTCTGAGGTGCTTCTCAAGAGCGGATTTTCTAGTGAAGCTTTTTCCACAGGAGAGACATTTAAAAGGCTTTTCACCTGTGTGCACCCTCATGTGAGTAGTCAAATAGGCTTTCCAATTAAAACGTTTGCCACAAACTGTACAAGAGAAAGGTTTCTCATCTGTGTGCACCCTCATGTGACAAGTCAAACCGGCTCTCCGAGTAAAAAGTTTGCCACAAATTGTACAAGAGAAAGGCCTCTCACCTTTGTGAATGCTGACATGCATTTCTAAAACTTTTTTTGTGGTAAAGCTTTTTCCACAGAGCAAACATTTAAAAGGCTTCTCACCTGTGTGTCCCCTCATGTGACGAGTCAAACAGGCTTTCCAATTAAAACATTTGTCACAAACTGTGCAAGAGAAAGGTTTCTCATCTCGGTGAATTCTGAGGTGCTTTTCTAAAACAGCTTTTCTAGAGAAGCTTTTTCCACAGGGCAGACATTTAAAAGGCTTTTCACCTGTGTGTCCCCTCATGTGAGTATTCAAACTGCCTTTCCGAGTAAAACATTTACCGCAAACTGCACAAGAGAAAGGCTTTTCACCTGTGTGCACCCTCATGTGATCGGTCAGATTAGGCTTTTGCGTAAAACTTTTGCCACAAACTGCACAAGAGAAAGGCTTTTCACCTGAGTGAATTCTCATGTGATTATTCAAACTACCTTTTACAGTAAAACTTTGGCCACAAAGTGTACATGAGAAAGGCTTCTCCCCTGTGTGAATTCTGACATGCATTTCAAAAACACATTTCTTTGCAAAACGTTTTCCACACGACAGACATTTAAAAGGCTTCACATCTGTGTGACGTTTCAAGTGTAACATCCAGTTCCTATATTCAGTAAAAGAATCGCCACAAATTGTACAAGAATACAAATGGTTTCCTGTTTGAGTTTTCTTCTTCGTTTTGGGTTCTGAATTGTTGCGCTTTGTTGTTTTCTTACATATGTCATTTTGTTTTGGCCGTTTATTTCGCTTTACTCCTGAGTCTTTATGATAGTTCATTTTGTGTTCTGAATTGTTGCACTTTTTAGTTTTCCTATATCTTTTATTTTGTTTTGCCGCTTCATCTTGTTTTAATCCTGAGTCTTTATGATAGTTTCCTTCCTGATTCTGGTTCTCAGTTCCAATAGAGTCCTGAGAGACAACTTGGTTCTTGATTGGTTCCAGTTTAATGTGGCACTTTTCCTCAATGACAGGAGTCACCATGAATGCATCTTCAGTCTCCTGCTTCAATACAAGCTGGTCTTTTTGTTCATTTATGCAGAGCTGCAATGCTTCCTCCTTTATCCAGGGCTGTTCTGGTTCTTCCTGTTCTTCTTTCACCTGAAGAGGTTCTGGTTCCTTGTGGTACAAACTGGAATCACTCTCCTGTTTACACAGCGGCTGGTCAGACAAAACCTCTTCTTTCCATACATGATCCAGTAGATGGTCTGAAAAAGCAAACACAAGAGAAATGGTTTCTATTCATTATTAAAGGTCTCATTCAGTTTTTTCCTATAAATATCCTGTGGTCGCAATTTGTCTCAGGAGTGAGTGGGAAGAAACATGAATCTCATAAATCTAATTCATTAATATTCATGATATTCAAACGTCTAATGTCTGATTAGCTAACAGCAATGTAGTGTTTCCCGCAAATAGATGAATCTGAGGTTGTGTGCCACAGATTCAACTCCGACCATCACATATTGCTTTTTGTTTTTCTTTTTTACGCTATTTAAAACAAGCATATTTGTTCAGCCTCCATTCACACCACATCTGTCTGAAGCGTGGCCTATCATCCATGGCCTATTTGGTGCAGAGAATAAGGCTGGTGAAAGGTTGGTATCTCGTGAATACTTGAAACCATACTTGCCAACCCTAACAATTTTCCTTAGAGTATTCCTTTTCAAGCAAGTACTTTTTTTCTTTTTATAGTTTTCTAGTTTGTAAAAAAAACACACACAAAAAAGATAACCATATAGCCTATGGTGAAAAAATACAATAATTCTCTCATTTAAGGGTGAGCTTTGACTCAGTTAGAGGGTGAAGCAACCCCGAAAACGGGCAAAAACCGCCTATCAGGTCAACTCAAAGCCAAAACGGTAATAATATACTCATATCACAAACACATGATGCTGCACAACAATCTGCAGTTTTGCTGGTTATGAAGGAGAGCTCATGAGTTTTGGGCTGAATTATAAATAGGGCGGTTTTCTGCGCAAGCGTTTAATGTGGGGGGAAAAACGTTCATTCTAGGAATTAAGCGACCTGCGGTGTCCCCACACTCGTGTGATGTCGAGCATGAATAACCTTATTCAGGTCTGAATAAGGTTTCCCCATACAAGTGATTGATAGCTGGTGTAAGGAACCGTCAATCTGTCCTACAGGAATCGACGCAGACATGAAGGAGGTAGGAGACGCATGCGTCCACAGCCCCACAGAGCGCAGAAGCCGCAGGTGGACCAGCGGAGGGTCGATCACCCACCAAGAGAGGAACAGATGGAAGCCCCAGGGGAACACCAAGCAGCCGCAATGCTGGGGCCCGGGAGATCGCAGGGACGAGATCGCAGGGACGAGCCCACGGGCTCTGCCGGATACCGGCTACGCCAGGACGGGCCCGGAACAGGACCCGGAGGCCACGGGGATCAGGGGCACCCCGCCCCCCAGCAGGGCCCCGACCAGGGACCCGCTGACAGGGGTTCCCCACCACCGCAAGTCACGAGGGACCCGCAGCCGGCCAATTCCCACCGCTAACAACCCAGCCCCCCCACACACACACACACGCACACACATACACACATGCCAGGGAGCCACAGTAAAAGCCGCAGCGGATGTATGCCCTCAGCCGGCCGCACCCAGCCAGTACCTGGACACCAGATCTACCAGCCCCCGGGTCCAGATCCCGCCCCACGCAGAGCGCGGAGCCAATGCCGGACAGCCCGTGCAAATGAGCCAACCAGGCAGCGGAACCCACAGAACCAGCAGGAGGCCGGGGCGCCAGGGACGGTCCCCACCGACCGGCACCAACTTACCCCAACAAGAGGTGCCCCAGTCAATCCAAGGAGGACGTCATCCTGAAACAGCAGCCGCCCGACACACCGGCCCACTCAGGACCGAGCAGGGCCGCGTCCGGGCCCCCAGGCATGAAGAACTTCCATCGACCAGCGGGCAGGGGCAACCGTCACCGACAGGGAGTGACGGAGGGGAAAAAGATGCACCAGGCCAGAACGCAGCCAAACACCCAACCTGACAAATAGATATAGACATACAGAAACAATCATACGTACCCTCCCTCTAACGCGCACACATTCTTACCAACACAGGACACCTGAAAAAGGACAATGTACACTCATTTCTAATGCCCCATACATACGCTATACTCCCAGGCCCCGAGACAGACGCCCCAATAGAGCACCCTGCCCCTGCACACGGGAGACGAACCCCTTGCCCACCAGTACGGGGACAAGCAGACCGCCAAGGCCCCTACCCCGGCTAGAGTAGCCCACCAGTCCAGGTCCCCGACCAGACGGCCTGATGTGCCACCCGGGCTCCAATCCCTGATTGTCCAACGAACAGGGGTGTGGGAAGACCCCCAGCCTCTCTCCCCCCGCTCGATTGTAGTGTTGTTGCGTGTTGTTCTAATGTGCACTTAAAACAGAGGGGTGGGACACGGGAATGCTGCCAGGTACCCCCATCTCCCACCCCGGGCCCTCAGTGTCTAGCTGCAGTTAAGCAGTGGGCACCAGCACCACAGGCGAGGCACCTCCAGCGCCGAGGCGCATCCACCACCATGTCCCTACATGTGCGTGTGTCATGTAAATGTTGTAAGTGTCTAAGTTGTACAGTAAAATTGGGACCCAGGCCGCCACTGGGTAGCAGTGACGTGCCCACACCCCAAGGCCCTTGTGAATGGTAGAATGAAGGAGCAGGTGGACAGATGCATTCAGGGATGGGGAGGAAATGACGGGTGACACAATGCCATCTCCAGGGAAGCAGCTCCCCTGCTGACTCCAATAGGGACCCCCGTTCAGCACAATCCACCAGGGGTGGGAGGACCCAGCACGCCAAGTCGGGGCCCATGGCAGCGGGACCACCAAGCCCCATGGGGGAACCAGGCCATCCTCCCGCCCCAGTCCCAGGGGGAGACCTAAATCCATCCCAACATTAGACTACTAACAAAACACAGGACACTAGAAACCCAGGCTGAGTTTAGCCAATCATCCCCCCGCACTCCACCGTCCAAGCGCACCAAGTTAGGGAGAGCACCTGTGCTAGATAGTAAAAGCCTCCCCACCAACAAGAGAGGACCCAAGCACCGCCAGCGCACCAAGGGCCCCCGCGCTGAGGCAGGAATCTAGTGCACCACCAACTCCGATACCCCAGACATGCCACGCCGGGCCCGTGAGCAGGCCGAAGCCTCAGGCGGCCGACCCCCCAAGCCGAAATTCACCAGCCTTCCTGCTACCGCCCGATGGCCGGGAGGCAACCGAACCCAGCACCTCCATCCACCAGCCCGAACCCCACCACCCGGCCAGCCTTTACGTAGCATTCGATTCTGTTGAACATACATGTATTATAAAAACTTCAGACCATTTTGGATACTGTACAGAGTTTATTAAAGCGATACATATAATGTATGATATTAATAGCTTGGTTTCTCTCCCCCAAGGAACACCTAAAGGATTCACTATCAATCGTGGAATCCGGCAGGGCTGTCCCTTTTCTCCCTAATTATTTATTTTAGCTGCTGAGTTATTAGCTATATCTCTATAAAAAAAAAACAGTCCAGATCCCTTTGGTAATCAACAAAATTGGAATATTTTCTAAAGCATTGGGATTCTATTTACATTTTAAAAATGTGAGCTTATGTCAATACATGATATGGAGCAAACTGACTTATATGGGATTCCAGTTAAAATGAGGTAAAATCTTTGGGGATAATTATAAATTAAGATACTAAAACCAGGGAAGACTTAAATATTTCACCTGGAAAAAAAAAGTTAATCTATACTCAACTCCTGGTTGCACGCAACTCCTTGCAGGCAGAAACCCCGATAGAAATCCTCTGCCAGCTACTGTACAAACTACTTTGAGCTGTTTGGGAGGTTTCAGTGCATCTCTTGAAGATGTAAATTGTGTTACTACACGATCCTCCTATGTTGTCAAATACAGTAAGATCCATCTCTGCCAACCACCCTTCACAGAATACTTTCATATTATCTGATCCAGAATGTTTGCAAACTAAATTGAAACAGCGCAAAATCCTGTGTAGAAATGATCATATTTCCGTTATTATTTACATGATAATTATTCAACATAGATTTATTAAAATTCACATAGTTAAAGTAAAAGTCAGGGACCAACAAGGCTGATCAAAGATTGATCAGATGTGGAGGCAGAAGCCGTTTCTAGACCAAAATAATCCAGGAGATCTCTATATTGATTAATATTCAGCGTATTTTTATTTTTCCAGTTCAAGAGGATATTTTTCTAAGCGATGCATAAGGCGATGTGAACTAATTGCATTGTCTTTGTATCCATGATAACTTCATCTAAATTTACCAGCAAGCAAACTGTGGGAGAATGTGTGATATTACATTCTAGACACTTTGATAGCTCTTCACATATCTGATACCAATATTTATTGATAGGCGGGAAGAACCAAAGAGCATGAATATAATTGCCTGGTAGATTGCTTGTACATTGTAAACAGGTATTAGACGGCGTAAACCCCATCTTGAACATCCGTTGGCCTGTATAATGTACTCTATGAAGGATTTTATATTGTATTAATCGTAGATTAGGTTTTTTAAGAAATTTAAAGGTTCTGAAAGAAATCTGAGACCAGAGGTTTTGGTCAAATGAGATGAACCGCATCTGATAGCGTTGCTGGAATTGGGCCAGACAGGAGAAGCTCTATCTTGTGGATGTTAAATGTCTGGAGTAAATCCAAGAAGACTTTCTTTAGAATTTCAGATTGTTGCAGGGAAATATCAGCAGCTCCAGCACGAACAAGTTTTTCCAGCTCTACGTTGTTCTCAATAATCGATAGAATTCTGTCAGAGATCTCCTTCCCTGTTATCTGTGGAAAGTTAGAGATACTTGTGTTGATGTATAATTGTTCAATACCTTTGATTGATCTGTCAAGAATAATAGTAAGTACGCGCATTCGCCTGCTGCTCTCTGTTCTCTTTGCCCATTTTGTGCAGTTTGTTTCATGTTTATTCATGTTCCGTGACCTCGCTCTGCAGCTGGTGGTCTTAGCAGGCTGGACGGTGATGAGCTGAGAGGTGTAAATCTATTTTTTAAGGGAATAATCTGAGTGGTTTCTTGTTGGGGTTTCTTTCGACGTTCCTGTATCTTCTTGGGTGTCTCCCATCTGAGGGGGGGGCCAAGGCTCTGATGAATGGTGAGTTCTTCCTGATAAACGCCTTCTGTTCGGAGAGGTCTTACTCTGTGTTGATGGCATCGACCTGCCAGGTTGTTGTTTGCCGTAAGCCACAGGCAGAGTTTTATTGCGTTTGGCGTTCTCCTCAAGCTGTCAAATTTTCATTCCCATGTTGTGGAATCTTTGTAGTAGTTCCTGAAAAGCCTCGTCAGAGCAGAGGGCCTTTTTGTGATCCTTGGTTCTTTATGAGGTAGTCCCAAAAAGAAAAAGACAGGGGGATAAACCGTCCCAAGGAAATCCACCTTAATTTGAGTCAAAACTTTAAAGAAATAAAAAGGGAAATAAAAGTATGGAAATAAAAGTAAAGCAGGAGCGAGCAGAGAGGAGGGAGCAGGAGCATAGTGCAAAAAAGAACTATATGTGGACTTCTGAGCATTAATATGTGTTAAGTGGAGTTAAGATATGATGACTAGTTGCCCATACATAATGATGTATTGAGTCTCTGCCATCTTTGAGCTTGGCAACATCTGTCTGCCTCATCCTGCTGGACTGTGAAGTGGTTTGTGTCATGCGCAGGTAGAGGTCAGCTACACTGAATAAATCAGCGTTTTTATGTCATTAGGTGTGTCCTACACACACAGAGTTGATTTTTTTATATATTTTGTTTCATCTTTAATTAGTTTACCTCACTACAATAGAAAGACGACTGAAGATAGATCAGCATCTTTACTATTTTTTTTTCGATTCAATTTTAGATTTTAGGGTCACGATTTGATTCTTGATTTTTTTTTTATATTACAGAGCCCTATTTCATTTTAAGACAAGTATACGACCAGTGGTTTTAATCATTCAATTTTGTACAGTAAATCTTTTTTTAAAAGAAAAAAGTGATGCAATTTTTAATATTCTTGTGTAATGCACCACATAAGGCATTAATGGTCAAATGGAAATAATAGTAATGGAGGGTGGCTGCCATCTAGTGACTCTTTACAGTTACTGCAGAACGACTGACACAATGCTCCAGATAGCTCATTGGACCGAGCAAAATGCAGCCAACAGTGGTGCGAACATAAAATTTCCTTATCAGTGATTTGAGATTAGAAGGAGGGGATTTAGCGTCGATACTAGCCGTAGTTGAGTTGTAGCTAAGCCAATAGCTACTTGCTAGCGTCAGCATCAGGGAGATGTGATACAGACAGTTAAAATGTTAACAGGTGTTGTGAGTTGTATGAGAACTGGTGAGAGTAACTTGTTAGGGGAAAATTCAATGTGTGGTTTCTTGTGATGAGACGGTTGTCTGCTAACGGAATCCCAAGTGGAACGCTGTGTTTGTAAACATGGCAGGAGGTAATCGCATTCCTCTTTTGGATTTTAATGTGCAAAGTTGTAACCTAATTTTGATCGATTTCGATGCAAAATCAAGATTGTGAAACCCCTAATAAATATACATATATAACCGCGCTCTGTTGACAAAGTAGAGATTTGAGTTACAATCTGCACTTCGCCCAACGTTTTGAAATCAGGGAAAATTTCTCTACTTTAAGTGATCAGAAACCGGAAAGTTTCTCTGAATACAGCTTCCTATTTCTTCAGTGGCACACAAAGACGTTGCGTGATAAGCTCCTTTTGCACAGTTGGCTGGCACAGGGCTCTTTGAAGTATATAGTTTAAGAGTTTGTTAGCCGAGCAGAGGACAGAAACCTGCATATCATTAATCTTAATGAGCAAGTCCACAGTTCGTGCCAATTCTCCCTGCCCACTGCCGCACTGAACTGTAATACACTAAAAATAGTGAGAGATTTTTTCTTGCCACATACAGACAGCATTCTTTCATACCAGAGAACACAGAAAAATTAATAAAAACACCAGCAGATGAAAACTTTAAGGATTTAATTTAGTTAGCATTGAGTGAATTGTAGACACCAAGGTAGAGGCTTTAATTTTTTTAATACAAAGTCTTGTATTTTACCTCATATGTTGTCACATTGACTGTCTGATTAAAACCATTAATAAAACCTTAGATTGACCATTTTTCATGTGCCCTTCACGAATAAAGCTAGAATTCTCTAAAAACACATGGAAACAAACCCAGTGGTCTGTTTTGTTGTTCTCTAAACCTCACTGTGTTAAAAATCAGCAAAAGACCAGATTAGACGAATTGTCCTTTCAATATAAAGCATGTAGTGCCCAAACACTGCTTTGACTCCTCATAACATTGACTATAAAGTCTAGTGAAATCATTTTCCAGCTCTTGTTGAGTTGACCAATCACAGACATATGCTCTCCGTTGTTGGAGACAGACATTTAAAAACTGGGCTGTACCCTGTCTATTGTTGCCTAGGTGACGGTGACCCCTTGTGTCGATGGTTTATGGCGTTGCATCTATCCGTTTCTACGTAGACGGAGAAGTATAAACTAGGCTTCTCAGCTGTGTTGGTTCTCATGTGTTAATGTCTCATGTTTTAATCTGAGGGTTTTTTCACAGGTATTATGGAAAAAAAGCCTTTCATCGAAGTGCTGAATTATGTAACAAATCTCATCTGTTTTCTGAACAAAAACTTTGCCACAAATTATGCTGGAAAAAGGATTCTACCCTGTGTGAATTCTGAGGTGTTTATCAAGAGCAGACTTTGCAATGTAGCTTTTTTCACAGAGCAAACATTTAAAGGGCTTTTCACCTGTGTGCACCCTCATGTGACTAATCAAATAGGCTTTCCAATTAAAACGTTTGCCACAAACTGTACAAGAGAAAGGTTTCTCATCTTGGTGAGTTCTGAGGTGCTTTTCTAAAACAGCTTTTCTAGAGAAGCTTTTTCCACACAACAGGCATTTAAAATGTTTTTCACCTGTGTGTCCCCTCATGTGAGTATTCAAACTGCCTTTCAGAGTAAAACTTTTGCCACAAACTGTACAAGAGAAAGGCTTTTCACCTGTGTGCACCCGCACGTGATCAGTCAAATTACGCTTTTGACTAAAACTTTTGCCACAAACTGCACAAGAGAAACGTTTTTCACCTGTGTGCACCCTCATGTGATTATTCAAACTAGTTTTCAGAGAAAAGCTTTTGCCACAAACTGCACAAGAGAAAGGCTTTTCACCTGTGTGCACCCTCATGTGATCGGTCAAATTGCGTTTTTGAGTAAAACTTCTGCCACAAACTGCACAAGAGAAAGGCTTCTCACCTGTGTGCACCCTCATGTGATCAGCTAATCGACCCTTCAGAGTAAAACTTTTGCCACAAACTGCACAACAGAAAGGCTTCTCACCTGTATGCACCCTCATGTGACTAGTCAAATGAGCTTTCTGAGTACAACGTTTTCCACAAACTGCACAAGTGAAAGGCTTCTCACTTGTGTGAATTCTCATGTGACCAGTCAAATTACCTTTTAGATTAAAACTTTTGCCACAAAGTGTACATGAAAAAGGCTTCTCCCCTGTGTGAATTCTGACATGCATTTCAAAAACAGATTTCTTTGTGAAGCTTTTTCCACAAGACACACATTCAAAAGGCTTCACATCTGTGTGACTTTTCAAGTGTAACATCCAGTTCCTATATTCAGTAAAAGAATCGCCACAAATTTTACAAGAATACAAATGGTTTCCTGTTTGAGTTTTCTTCTTCGTTTTGGGTTCTGAATTGTTGCGCTTTGTTGTTTTCTTACATATGTCATTTTGTTTTGGCCGTTTATTTCGCTTTACTCCTGAGTCTTTATGATAGTTTCCTTCTTGATTCTGGTTCTCAGTTAAAATAGAGTCCTGAGAGACGACTTGGTTCTTGATTGGTTCTGGTTTAATGTGGCACTTTTCCTCAATAGTAGGAGTCACCATGAACGCATCCTCAGTCTCCTGCTTCAATACAAGCTGGTCTTTTTGTTCATTTATGCAGAGCTCCAATGGTTCCTCTTTTATCCAGAACTGTTCTGGTTCTTCCTGTTCTTCTTTCACCTGAAGAGGTTCTGTTTCCTTCTGGTCCAAACTGGAATCGCTCTCCTGTTTACACAGCTGCTGGTCACAGAAAACCTCTTCTTTCCATTCATAGTCCAGTAGATGGTCTGAAAAAGCAAACACAGGAGAAATGGTCTCTATTCATTGTTAATGTCCCATTCAGTTGTTTTTTTTATTATTATTTCATGTGGTCTATTCCAGTTATATGCCTTGTAAGCGTTTTCTACATAAAAATAACGCTGTTTCAGGAAGCCGCAGTATGTCTGAGAAGTGGGTGGGGTGAAAAGTCAAGATCATAAGTCTGAGTCATTATTATTCATTATATTCAAACGTCTCATCTCTGATTGGCTTACAGCGATGTAAATCTTTTGCTGCCTGTGATCAAATAATTAAATTAATGGTGGTTCTCCAGTAGTACCAACTCGGCCCGGCATGGTACGACTCAGCCTTGGTACCATCGTATTTCCTCTGGCAGAAGTCGGGTAGAGTCGCGCCAAGCCTATACTATTTCTAGTACCAGCTTCGCTGCAGTTCCAACAGGACCAAGCAGGGAATGAAGCAACGTCAAAGAGATGTCGGTCACACATTGGCTAGAGGGTTGAGTCACTGGCTGGGCAACATGAAAGCGTTTTATGACAACAATTCGGCAACCATTTTTTAGCCTCCCTACAGTGAGTGGATGTGTTTAGTGTTTGCTGAAGAACAATGAAAACAAAAAACAGAGAAAACAATAAAAACCTGTGCCGTGGTCCAGTCGGACGTGCAACGTTTCTGAGCTTGTTGGCTGAAGAGAAGATTCAGTGGAAGCTGGATGAAGCTACTTGCTTTGAGAGGGTTTTCAAGCAGATGCTGAAGCAAGTGATGCCTGAAACGCGTTACTTACGCCCCATTTATGCCCCATTTCCACTAGTTTCGCTTGAGACCGGAGCGGTAAGGCACGATATGGGCTAGAACAGGTAGGTTGCGTTTCCATTATCGTCTCAGAAGAAGGGTACTGGGTGAGGACATGGCCGTGCTCAGCTTAGGAAGTGGTGCGAAAGGTCCATGACGTCATTCGTAATCGCCACATAAGCAGTAGACAGACATGGACGTATGCACTGAAACCGGGAAACAACAATGGATGACGTCGAGATACTTTTGTACTTTGTACTCAGACTGTTGCTATTCACGTAGAAAAAACTCCGACATGTGATCTGCGAGACGATGTCGCCAAGCAAGGCTTTTGGCACAGAGAAGGACTCTACTCATCCAGGAAGCTCTTTGGCAGCATGAAGAGACATTGCAGAGGCACAGAAGCAGACAACACACATTGGAACGAGTTTGTTATTTTACATTGCCTTATATCAGTGCTTAAATGGAGGGGCTTCTCAAAAACAACAAGTCGCAGTTTGGCTCGAGGATCAGCTAAGTTTATGAATGGGGAGAATAACTAACATGGCATGTATGTTGTTACTATAGTCTGGTAAGAGTAGGAAATATTGAACAACGCTCCTGATCTTTGTGGAATACAGTACGATGATTTACTACTTCCAGGCTTCTCCAGCTTGATTTGATGGTGATTTCCTTTTACAAAAACACGGAGGTGTAGCTCTTTTACAAATGTTGACGGAATGCCTGAACAAAGTATGAAATAGTTGTGAACAAATGTTGCTGTGGATCTCTTTGGTGATTTATTTGGTCAAGTATTTACATTCAATTACATGTTATAGTTTAAAATATGAAGAATGGCGAGTCAGCAAAGCTTAAATGGAAAACGCAGAATTTGTGAAATCAAGAACTTCCAAAATAATTGGCTTTCTCAAGGCTGTAGGGTTGAAAAGTAAAACAGTGTAGGTGATGTAACCTCCCCTTTTTGGAAAGTAACAAGCTGATGAAGCTGACAAGTAACCTTTGTTCACTTTTTTATTATATGCTACAGTTCAGCCTGAACATGCACATCAGCAGTCATTTGGGTTTGTTTTTACTGATCTGAGCAATCTTCATTACACGTTACTAACTGAGTAAATCAACTTAACCTGGAAGTATTCATTCAACCTAAGCCGCAAAAAAAAACATGAGCTGCGAGTGGTTCAGGTTGATAAATAATTGTTTGCAGATATCTACTTGTGGGGTTGAGACAAAGTTACGTCCCAACAACATATTGATATCCGCAAGTTATCACTGTTTGATGTTAAAATAAATCTCTTTTGTTTTTCAGACGGCTCTGTTGGATCAGTGTTCCGGCCGTAGACGTGCATTCTGGATCCTCAACCCAGCAGCCTAGTGAGATTCCATTGTTCCCGGCTTCACTGAAAAGTAAAAAAAGTGGTTGGAGAACTTCCGGATGTCTGATGCAACGTTCACACACCCGTGCAACAAACTGCGCCCGGCTATGCAGCAGACGGACACATCGTTCCATGAGTCGGTTCCCCTGGAGAAGAGAGTGGCTGTTGCCTTGTGGAAACTCGCTACAGGTTCCGAATCCCGGATCACTGGAAATCTTTTTGGGGTCAGCAACACAACTGTTTGCAGGTGTGTGCAGGACTTTTGTGCTACAGTGGAGAAACATTACTGATGCCTGAACTAATGGACAGTTTAGGGAAATGGCTGCCACAATGTGTGGGCACTATTGATGGCTCCCACATCCCTATTATAGCCCCAACACATTTTCGCACTGACTAATTCAATTGCAAAGGATGCATTCCATTGTTTTGCAAGCTCTAGTTGATGGAAAGGGTATGTTCTGTAATGAGTCTGCTGGCCTTCCAGGATGCATGCACGACGCATGGGTCCTGAATATTTCTAAGCTGTGGGAGATGGCAAGCCATGGAAACCTCTTCCCTGCTCATTCAGGCACCATTAGAAACATGGACATGTGCTGCATTCCAGTTAACCTTTCTGAGTCGGAAATCTCGTAGTTGTCTTGCGTCATTTCACCGAGATACACCTCCGTTAATTCGGAAAATTTGAGCTCCAACTCGGATCTCTGATGGTACACAGAGTAGAGCGGGCTGCTCGGAAACAAAGAATGCTGCCCGGTAGTTGAGATATATTTTCATTTTTATTTTTACTATGTTGGTAATTTCATTGTCGTTTTTAAATGCTCTTACCGATCGACTACATTTCTGCTTTAATCCAGTCACCAATTTTTACATTGCACGGCCTTGCTGTGCGTGCGATACAATGTACAGCTTTGTTTTTCATGCTGGTCTGCTGAAGATGCTATGTTGCTAAAAACAATAACAATGACTAGCCTTCCCCTCGATAGCTGCTGCCCTCAAAGCGTCCATGTTCCTTCCGACTCGGAGTGTAGTAAGACAAACCGGAACGATTTAACTCGTCACGTTCTCGTGTACAGCAACTCGGACGCCCGAGTTTCCCAGACAAATGGAGTGCAGCAATAGGCCACTACATCTTGGGTGACTCTGCTTACCCACTGAAGGACTGGCTTATAAAACCATTCAGCGACGCAGGACGACTGACGGAGCAGCAACTTAACTTTAACCATAAATTCAGCCGTGCCCGTGTTGTTGAGAATGCTTTCGTCAGACTGAAGGGAATGTGGCGCTGCCTTCTACAAAGGAATGACTGTGACATTGATCTTGTTCTGACCTGCTGGGCTCTTCATAATCTCTGCAGGAGCCATGGAGAAGCATATGAAAACGCATGGACTGACCCGGAGACTGCTCCCGATTTTGTTGCTGCACCAAAACCTTATGCTGGGGATGAATGGGGAAAAGCTAAGCGTGACGCTTTGATGCTGCGCCTGTTTGAGCAGTAGTGTTAAAGCAAATCTGTCCTTCATATAAAGTTCTGATTTATTTCTAACATTGTTCCTCGCTTGTCCTCTCCATCACCAAATAACTGACAGTATTTGCCGTTAGAATTTCAATGTCAATCTTAATTTAATTTCAATCTATGCTTTAGATTTAAATTAATTATGCCGTTTCTTAGATGTCTGACTCCTTAATATTCCACCAACATAAAATGTTTTATAACATAGCATCTGATGGATTATTTATACCCTAAAGAATAAATGTTTATGCACCTAAGCCCTTACATACCTTCCACAACACTGCCTCTGTCTTTTTCTGTCATAATCTGAGAATTAAACAGCTGATTATCTCTTTTACGTCTCTGTTGTCTGCCCCCTAGTGGAACTCTCCAGTAATATGTGCAGTACGTACCCAAGACACATACTTGCCTGTTGCTTCATAGTTGCTGGTGTTAACGGGATGCAAAAAATCAAGTATATTTCTGCCCTCACTGTTCAAATGATTCTATAATAAATTGAATATTGGCAAAACGGGTTATTGTTTTTATGTTGAGGCAGTGGAGAGTATTATTGCAGTCTTCTGAAAGTAACTAATAAAGTAATTTGTAATCTAACGTAGTTACCTTTAAAATTAAGTAATCAGTAAAGTAACTAAGTAACTTTTTCAAGGAGCGATCAGTGGTCAGTAATTAGATTACTATTTCAAAGTAACTAAGGCAATACTGGTTGATGCTGATGGCTCTCACTGCTACCAGCACACTGGAGCTATGCCGAGAGAAAGAGAATGATGAAGTCAGAATACCACCATAGAGGACCACAACGGCTAAGCGGGTCAAGGCGAAAAACTTGGAAGTAGTTAGGGCAAAGAGACTGAATCTACTGGCTGGAGAGCAATGGGAGGGAAAGAGGCCTTCTGCAGTCACAGCTGTTATCTCCGTAACAGAAAAGCTAATTAGCATTGATTGCTAATGCTGTGCTGCTACTAGCGATACATGTCGATAGAAAAATTCCAGTAGTTTCTTCCTTCCCCTCATCTTTCTTTGGTGAAAAATGCAACGCTGATGTGCTATGTCTACAAATAAAGCAAGCCCAAACCGGTCCTGTCATGTGGTGGAGAAGCTAAAGGTTAATGATTTTGTTAACAGTTAGCTTCGGCTTCTCGTTTCTACTAATGGAGAGCTTCTCTGCCCTCTCCAGGCTGCGAAATCAGCCTTCAGCCTGGGCGGTCGCAGGACAAGGTAAGTGAGTCCATGAATCCCGATTTTCCCTTAGACATTGAAGGCACTGGATTTGCCTGACTTGGTCGTTTTACCATCTGGTTACTTTCTGTGTCTAATGTAGGCAAGGGGGGTTGAAGAAAATGTTCACGTGCAGCATGCTTATGCAGCTCAGAGTGACAGATTGTATTTCACAAAGAACACTCCCTGCATACAAAGATACTTTGAAAAGTCTTCAGTATTACAATAGGATAAACACAATGATTATGCAGAATTTAAATTAAGATTTAAAAATTATAAACAAATTTATAGACAAATTTGATTAAATAACCCGAAGTCAAGCCGCCGCCATTATTGCAGAGACTGCTCCCCAGACAGCCATAGGCCCTGTGTACCAAGCAGTCATTTGCATATAAGCAGCAAGAACTGGATCTTTTCCAGTCAGTTTCCTGACTGATGTGTTCACTCATCAGCTGTTCTAATAACAGCAGAAAACACCAGATTTAAAAAGATACATTGGCCCTTAATTAAGGAGAACGATCCGTTTTGTAGACAGTACGGTCTGCACAGGTTTCCTGGACGCGAGGGTTATGTCACGATGGTCATCGAGAGCCACCGTCGTGATGCCACGTCCCCCACCCTGTCACACACGCACTAATCTTTTAGTCTTTTCTATAGTTTAACAAAAAACTTTGCAGGGACTGTTCTGTAAACATTTAGAATATATGATAACTAATGTATGCAATCAGTTGCTTTGTTACAGGTGTGCATAAACTTGTTAGGCTGAACATAAAAAGAGGCAGGACCGCAAAAAGTGAACCCACTGGCCAAACACCACGAGCGATTACCGCGCGCACGGCTCCAGCAAAACTGCAAGCTGCAGACGCGCAGCGCGAAGCAGATTGGTACCGTTTCACCTGTTTCGAGAAGTGACCGAAGATTGCCGCAAAACTTGCACTTTCAGCTGCAAGGAGGGAAAAACTTATTAAGGCTGTTGCCTGGGAGGGACCTGGAGTGAGTTTATTAAGTATAGCATAATCCCCTCTTGCACAAAGCGTGTTGCTGCAGCCATACATTTTTGAAGCTGTTGATCAGAAGTACAGGGGTTGAGGAATTCACGTGAAGGGAAATATTACTCTGTTGTATATAATAATATTACTCTGTACCCCCCCCCCCAGAGATAAGAAATGATTAACCCCAAAAAAAGGGGGGAATCCCCGCAGCAAACCGCACACTGCTTATAATGTGTAAGTGTAGAAAATAAATTTTATTTAGAACATTTTTTACGCTGGTGTGAAGAGATGCAGTGTAAGAAAAGCGTCTGTATAAGGAGACCATCTGTTCTGGTAATTGTATTAAGGTGGTCCTACTCATTGCAAAATGCTCATGTAGAGCCGTCTCAGCCTTCATGTATAAAAAATAACATCCTCCATAGTCCTCTGCCTCATTCTATGTTCATCCTGGGTTTCTGCTACAGTATTTACCTGGTACATTTACCAAACTCAACAGATCAACCCTAAAACCGCTAAAGTGTGCTCCTCTTCCATGTTTGTTTATATTTCAGTGTACTGGAAGCAGGGGCGGTTCCTTACAATGTTTTTCAGGGGGGCCACAGTGGGGCCAGTGTTTTTTCATGGGGGCACTGAAAAAAAGAATGAAACAAAAAGGAAAACATTTAATTGTTTACTAAAAAAAAGTGAGTTTATTTGGACGGTAGAACTTTTTTTTATATGCAAATCAAGTAGGAGTTTTTCCTTCCAAGGTACAGAATATGCTGCAGTAGTTTAGTTACAGCAAAGAAAACCTAAGGAGAAGTGCTACCTAAAGAGTCAGAACAAAAGCTGGAACAAAATCTCAACCAGACCACATATGAGAGGAACCTCAAAGACCAATTTCTGTGATTTAACAAGTTGTATAACACTGGTTCTATTCATTCTATCATCGCAAAAATTTTAAGAAACTGAAATGAACAAGACAGTCACATAAAATTGTTTGGCTTTACTTCGCCAAACAACCATAACTTATGAGCCTCTAACAAAATGGTAACTAGCTATATTTGTAGTCTCTAAACTAACCTTTGAGGTAAAACCGTAGAAACATTTCTTTCTTTTGGATGTAAGACACGTTTTGTGTATGTACATATAATGTAATGCATACATTTTTATTATGGTTTGAAAAATAATTTTCCTGTCATGTTTTTTAAACAGTCTCTCATCATGTGTCATTGGCAGCACAGTAGTTTCTACTATTATAATAATAGTACTCTGTACTTGTGTTTTCTTGCAAAATGGTCGTTTGAATACTTACTTGTAGGGCTGCACAATTAATTTGATTTTGATCATGATCACAATTTTTGTGGCCACAATTAAATAAACCTGATTGTCAACAACATTTACATTCAAAATGCGAGCTCTTCTGCTTTCTTCTTTATCACACACCGACTCAATCAATATTTTACGAGCCACCAGGGGGCAAGCGCATGGCTAAAGCTGGCAAACGCGCACATGCCACTCAGCACTCATAATGGCTGCACTACGCTTGCTACGTAGCAGGTGAAAAGGAGTATTTGAGCAATGTAGTAGATCCAAATCTCCATTATGGATCTGACTAGTAAGCAGAAAGTTCCCGAATGTGTACTACCACCACAGCAAGCAGCCGGTGGATGCTACGCTATCCCACAATGCAGCGGACGCCCCGAAATCATAGAAGAAGAAGGACCTAGCTGAAAATGGCTACAGACGAACTTTCAACATTTGACATCGCCGCAGTTTCGGTAGATAAATGTACGTGAAGCGATGTTACTGATTACTGTAATTGTTTTTTGACTGATTAAACATTTAAGTTAAGTCATACCAGACAAAATAACAGCTAGAGGAGGCGGGACCACAGGCGAACGTAACGTAAACATCTGGGTCAACAGAACAGTCAATACGGGTCAAAGAACACGCAAAATGGTGGAGCAGTATGTCTGATTTCATGCCTATTACGCGATCGTTTGCTATGCAGTATTACATTAACAGGTGAGTAATAGTTGCTACGTAGCATATAGTAAATACTAAGGATTTGGATGCAGGTAATGTCAAAGGCCTTTTCTGTATAAGCTGTAATTGTTTCCGTTAAATTGCACTTTGGGGTTGCATTCTGCAATAACATATTTAGATTGTACTTTTATTGGAGTTTGTTTTTCTTAGTTTTTGTTTGCATTATTTATCATCTATTCAAATCTTACGTTTTATTCTTCACAAAAAATGTTGCAATGTTGCATGATTATAATTGGTGCAATAAAAATAGATATTTAACAGGACTGGATGAATGACCGTGATTAATAATTGTGATAACAATACTGATCAAAGTAATCGTGATTATTTTGGACATAATCGTGCAGCCCTAGTGAAATGGATCAACTCCACTGTATCAGAAGGGTTTTCAATTACACCACTGTTTATTTTTCCTCTCCAGAAGCTTCTTGTACTGATGCAGTTCATGTCCGAGATGTTCAATATTGGGGTTTAGAGATTGGATACTGCTCATCAGCTCACAGTTGGACTTTGAAAAACGTCTGTTCAATTCACTGAGCATGCAATCAATAACAGGATAAAGACAAGAAGACCGGTAGGTTTCCTTATCTCTATCTAGCTCCCTCTGACCAAAAGAGCTTAGTATGTGGTACTCACGGAGTCTGGAGCTGGTCTTCCTTCGTCGTTGGCAGCATCACATTGCTCACAAATGTTCAATACTTCCCCCCACAAGTTGTCAAAAAAGGACTCCTACTTCAACTCTGTCAATGTCCGAACCAAACCTTGCACTAAATCTGCTGCTCTTGAGAGAACAACAGTTGATGACTGCAGCATATCGGAACGAAGCTTTGTTTCCCCAAACAATTTATGGAGCGTAACGAGATGTACAACAAATTCTAGGTCGATCTGATAAAAATCAATAACAAACCTTTATTGAACTTTCTCCGATCAAATATCAGGTTAAAAAAAGCTTCTTCTACTAGTCTAGAACAATCTAGTCCAGGTTTTAAGTGTATTTCCTCATTTTCAGATTAGATCAGATTAAAGACGATGAGATAGTAACCATCAGGAGGAATCGACCTTTGTCCGTTTCTGGAAGCAGAAACAGAAATCAGAGGCAATCTGTAGCTTTGTTGCCTTTTATTTCACCTAGAAATCCTCCTAAATAAACGCCTTCAAACCTTCATGTGCATCGTGGCTCATCAACTAACGTTAGGATGGGCAGTTTTTCCTACCTATCCGCTGTAAGATGATCTGGGGTGTCCGCCGGGTGAAATCCAGCAGTCTGCGCTGATCATCCATCTCTTCCTCGGACTAATTGAAGGTTTCTTTAAACTCTGGGAATGTTTCTTCAGCAGGAGTTAACTGCTCGTTGATCAACTCTCGTTGAAGCTGGACTGAAGACATTCTGACTGGAAACTCCAAGCAGAAGGGAAGCTAACGCTGCTAGCTTTCCTCTGGTGAAGAAGACACGGACTCATTAGCGACACCAACTGGTCTGGAGGAGAACATCCAATATCATTTTAGGATTTACTTCTGGATTTCTTAGCTCAGATTTTATCAAGCTGATCATTAATTCCGCTGATGTTTTCCTGATCCCTTAACATCATAATGTTTACCTCCTTATAGTGAATCATTAAATCCATCATGTTGACTCTGTCCACTGTTTGTTGACTTTCTATTTAAATATCTGCTCTGCTTTCTGTTACTAATAATAATCTATAATCTGAATAAATTACTGATCTTATTGGTTCTGTGTTATGGACCCACTGGATGACTAATAATATCACAATAATTTCTCCTGTGATACTGAAAGTCTATCATCTTTGCTTTTCCCTACTTTGATATTAAACTCTGATATAATGAAAGCATTTTTCTCTCAGTGAGGATGTCTGGAAGAATATGTAGTTCTACTTCTGTTTCTGTGTCTTCTTCAGAAAAATGCCGGCTAAAATCTGAGCAGACCCCACACATCCTGGATACAAATTATTCAGTTTTTAACTTTAGGTCAGAACTACAGAGCAGTTTGTCTAAAAATCAGCTTCCACAGAGACAGTTTCTCCCCCCAGGCTGTTCAGCAACAAGACAATTCAAGGAGCTTTTCAAGATTTATGGATAACAATAAAATACATTATAAGACATTATAGACACAAAACATTTGACATTCCAGCTATTAACTCTGTTATTAATGTAAGAATTTTTCCTCTTTTACAACAATAATTTTCCTTTCTTTCTAATTGAAAATAAAACCGGCCACAAATACATGTACATCATTTGTTCTTTTTTCCAAATGTCTAATAAATTACGCAAGTGCGTAAAATCTGAAATCAGATTTCTTATTTCTGCACACAGTCTAAGCCACTGTGGTGGAACATTTTTATCCCAGGCTAATATTTTTTGTCTATATGTATCTGATGGCCATGTCATGTTATTTCTTTATTTTACTGCTTATGAACTTTCACAGAATGAACTTGTCTGAGTCGACATGCTAAAGGTTACATTCCCAGAGATGTTGTTCCTTATCTGCAGAGGGAGTCAATGTTAGGATCTTTTTGTCCTTGGTAGATAAACTGCTTTTGTGTCTCTTGGCTGGAAGCTTTTTTTATAACAGCATTTAATACACAAGTTATTTCCACCTTAACAGTACTTTGTGGTTTTATTCACACAACAGCAAATGACGATGTTTCTAATATTGTTCTGCCATATATGAATTCAGACACTATTCTGATTATCAACAGTATTTTGTTAAACTTAGATTTCCTCATGTTTCTTGTACAAATATCTCCTGATATAGTAGCTAAAATCCCTCTGGAAAGTACAGTAGACAAAAAAGACAGTCATGCAAAAGTGAAGCCATTTTAGTGGCTCTGTGTTTAGAGCAGAGACCCTAACGCTAACCATAAATACTGGTGTCTGACCACGCAGAGCTCTCCATGTTAAAACCTGGGCCCTCATTTATCAAACCTTCGTAGAAACTCTCCTAAATTCTTTCCTACGAATGAAATTTAGAATATTGGTATAACAGTCAAAAGTCTGATTCATGAAATATGTGGTGGCCACTCGTACGCACACTCCTCTGCAATCGTCTGTTGATAAATCCCACTTGTGTGTAACCAGGTCCTCGTGGCCGTTCACAGTCATTTACATACAAAAAAACGCCCTCAATTAACCATATTTGGTAATACCACATTATCTGTCACATGCATTGAGTCCTCACATTCTTCCTTAAAATAATGGTCAAGAGAATGAAAAAAGGAATTTCAGATACACACAGATCAAGGTGAAACATAGGTGATGAAATAAAAAAATTCATGATTAACAGACTTTAAAAAAACTCAGTAGTCTGCAGCGCAGAGCGCAAATTCAAGTGACAGAATCGCCATGCATGATCACCAACATTAAATTATGTATTTAAGTTATGTTGTTATAACACAGACAGACGCCAACATGAGCTCCTTGGTGGAACTGTACTCATATTTAGGAACATTTCTACACACAAGTACAAATTCATAAATACCACACAATGCGTAGAATTGTTCCTACGTACGACATACGCACAGATCCGTGCGTATGTCGTACCACCATTGGTTGTACGCTCAATAAATGAGGGCCCAGGATCTTAAAATGGAGCCTGTAGTAAACCATGATTATCGAATTTTTATATTGATCTGGAACACCTCTAGACACACCTATAGCACCAATATAAGTTGGATCAGATTCTCCTGGAAATAATGATCTTTTAGCTCCATGATGGCTGCCTTCCTGGTCTAGAATATCAAATTCAGAAAACACAGTTACAGGCATAATTAAGGTTTTAGGAGTACATAAATCTGGCCAATTTCGGAGTAGTACTGCTCTAAGCGTTTTACTTCCACACCACCACCATGTAATGATGTAAATTCCAACAGTGTTTGTCCAGTAATTTGGGATTTATTAAATTGTAAAAATTTGCATTTAAAATGCCGACAAATCAAAAGTCAGACGTCGCGCATATGACGTCACACAGCTAAAACAAAACACCAAAACAACACAACAACACACACAAAAACAAACAAAAAAAAAAAAAAAAAAAAAAAAAAAAACCAAACAACAAAAAAAACAAAAAAAACAAAAAGATAAACATCCTTTTAACATAAGAACAGCAGCAGGGTTCCATTCACAGATGTGCAGGTGAATGACAGCAGCAGATCTAAGTGTGGTCAGACCATTCAGTGCAGTAAAATAAAGTTACGTAGTGCAGATGGTTCTATCCTACATGGGTCTTTAACTGAACTATCGGGCTATAGCACGTAAAACCTTCACCTAGAGCTTGTAGAGCTTCTCCTCCATGCTGGCTCTCACTCCACCGACTTCTTTATCCCCAACATAGCTACTACTTTCCAAATGGTCAGATTTATAGAGTTTTTTTCCGTGTTTAATACTCCTTTCTTCCTGGAGGCTACAACCCTCTCTCTCCTTCTTCTTCTGCAGTTGAAGCCCGCTAAACATTTTCACACAAAACCTAAAGTAACTTTTGCCGCCGGTCGAAAATCTCAGTTTTCTCTGCATCAAAATTTGTATTAAAATTCACAGAAATCATATGTTCGAATCACGCAGCATTACAAACTGGATAAGAAACTAACTTTTATCGCTCCATTGACTCTCATTCTTTTTTTTGGCAGTAGGGACCCATGGACATGAAGTAGAAGGGTAAGATTACATGTAAAGTCTATCGTTGAGTAGGTCAGAGGTCCGTCAGAGTCTCTGCGGTGCGTTGTGTACGATGGCTCCGTCAACTTTTCAAGCGTTACTTGCGTTGCAAGCGACAACGTAGAAAAAGCAAGCAACGCAGAAGTTCAGCTAGCTGAACTTCTGATGGACTTGAAGCAGTGTGTCAACCAATCAGAGCGTCTCACTGTAGTGATGTCACTCCACGTACCTTGAATGAAGCGCGGGAGCAGCGAAAACATTTTCAACAAACGCAGATTTCAAAAATCAGAAAAAACACTTACCAAAGACAGATGGAAAGGCGCTCCTAAGGAAGAACAGAGAACCTGTAGTTGGTGTCCTGGTAGGAGATTTAAGCTCCGATGCGGACCAGGAGGTCAGAAAATTAGGCGTGGCACAGAAGGAAGTAGCACTGAAAGTGAACCTCATCCATAAGCAGCTCCTGGAGCAAATGGTTAAACTCCCTAAACTCAGAACGCATCTGAAGAATGGAATGCCGTATCTAAAATGACATAATTTCTCCCATCCACAATGTTCCTTCTAGATAGGAAGAATGTATTTGTGGATAGGAGCAGCTAAAAACCCCATTCACATGAATGGGAAAAGTGACGTCAATTGTCCTAGGAAAAATTACATTTTACATATCCGTAATGTTAATTTCTCCTAGTACAAATTGATTTATGCATATCTGGAATGATACTTTTTCCTATCTAGAATAAGAGTTTGTACTAGTAACAATTGAATTCTAGATATCTAAAATTAATTTATCGTAGTAACAATTGAAATCCTCTTATCCAGAATGTTTATTCTAGATAGGAAGAATGTATTTGTTGATAGGAGCGGCTACAAACCCCATACACATGAATAGGAAATATCACATCATTTCTGCTATGAAGAATTACATTTTAGATCTCCGTAATGTTAATTTCTCCTAGTACAAATTGATTTTGGGATATCTGGAATATATATCCGATCTAGTAAACTTTTTATTACTTACCAGTATATTTGGTATTTATATCTTAAAATCACATTCTTACTAGTCAGAATTTAATTTTGACTAGGAAGAATTACTTTACTGACATCTCAAATGTAATTACAGATAGTCAGTGAATGTCTTTTATGTTAAAATGACCACCCAACGAAACTTCACCAGATATCCTTAATATGTTTTTGTATATCTAAAAACACATTGTTACTAGTAATAAATATAATTACTGATATCTCAAAGTGTATTTTAACTAGTGTAAATAAGAATTATGGATCTAAAATAACTTTATTACTAGTTAAATTGTATTTCTGGATATTCAAAATAAAATTATAGATAGCTTTTGTCCTATCTAAAATAAGAGTTTGTACTAGTAAAAACTGAATTTTAGCTATCCGAAATTAGAATTTCTCCTAGTAAGAATTCAATTTCTCCTATCCACAATGTTCATTCTAGATAGGAAGAATGTATCTGTGGATAAGAGCAGCTAAAAACCCCATACACATGAATAGGAAAAGTGACGTCATTTGTCCTAGGAAGAATAACATTTTGGAGGAGAAATGCTCTTTTGTACCAGGACAAATTGAGGTATGGACATCTGGAATTTTAATTCTTTGTAGGAAAAATTGATTTATGGATGTCTGCAATACATGACCAGTCTACCAATTAAATGTTAAATGGCTTGCCAGATATATGAACTCTTTTAAAAATAATCTTTAAAGAGAAACGTCTCAGCAGGAATAAACGAGGTTTGTAAATTCTATTTCTTCAGCTTTGTTAAATAGCTGTAGTTAGTTTGTGGCTCCGCAGCTAAAACATCGGTATTATTCCGACTGTTTTCAGGATAATTTAACACTTCATAAATATTCTCCTGACTTTAAAGCAGAAGTTCAGCATATGAGCGTTTAAAGCAGAGTTGTAGAACTCTGAGTCGCTGCGGGGCTGTTTGCAGTTCTATGGAGCTGCTGCTAATTCACACTAAATAGTTTGTACTACTTATGAAGTAGGAACGGGATGGAAGATAAGAAATTTTTCTCCATCCTACTCCTGTTCTTCTGTCATGGTATGTGTTACTGCCATGTTTGTTGGACTGTTGTGGCATTTTTAATGACATTGACTTGACAAGAGAAAATACAAATACATTAAAAATGAATGAATGAAATGGTCCTCTCTTATTTTATTCAATACATTTATTATTTAGTGTCTGAATGACAAAATCTGTTGTGTAAATTAAAAGCTATAAACAGGATGTTTCTCTTTACTAAATAAAACTTGTTTGGGGTCATTGATGTTGTAAAATTATTCTGAATAATACTGCTCAGAAACCGATAAGATCAATAAACTAACTACTGATTCAAAATCAAATAAAATTCTTTTATCTTTTATTTGAATGCAATAAGCTACAAGGCATAGAAATACAATATTTGTAGTCAGTCAACAGCATTAATATATATATATATATATATATATATTATACTTAAATGGCTCATCATTTCTAAAGCAGGAACCAACATTTTATTAGAAGAAATATAAAAATCATAGTTAAGCAATCAGATAGATTTCTATGATCCCTCTGATTCTCTGAGGTCTGAATAAAGAAATCACCACCACAGTAAACAGTCCTGATATTTCTCAGTGAGCCCCCAGTACTCCTAAAGTTCTCTAAATACTGAGGAAATCTAGAATTAAAACAATCATCATCATCATCAATTATGCTGTCAAAAAAAGTCCACCACTGAAAATCACTGAAAATAAATGGAGATGATATAAAATAAGATTTAGGAATGAATATAAAATATTTAGAATGAATCAAACTAATTTATCCTTCAGAAAATAAACTTTAACATAAAAATATACTAAATATCGTTTTCCAGATTAAATCATGGATGTTCCATAAAACTGCTGTCAGATCAGTGTTTTAGTGGAACATCCAGCTGTAAACTGGTCAAACTGGTTTAGCTAGAATCTCTGCTGGAAGCCGAAGTTTCTCTGCAGTTTACAGTAAAAGCAGCAGAGAAAATGGACGCCGTCTCTTTCAGCTCTTCAAACTTAAACTAAAAATTATTCCCATGATTCCATTCTCAGACAGATATTCTCAGACTAGATATGAGGTGTAGCATTAAACCTACAATTTTTACATAAATCTTAACTTTTGATAATGCCATTGAGAAGATAAAAGGTGCATTAATACAGATCATAGCCTTTAAAACATCTGAACATTATGAACAAGTTTTTAAAATAAAATTAAACCTGAGATCAGCGTTTGAACCGACTGGCTCCTGGTTTACTACAGGCTCCATTTTAAGATCCTGGTTTTAACATGGAGAGCTCTGCATGATCAGACACCATTATATATATATTTGCTCTAAACAGAGAGCTATAAAAATGGCTACTCTTTTTAGTGCATTTAAAAAAGGAAATGCATAACTATCTTCTTTGTCTGCTGTACTTTTTAACAGAATTTTAGCTACTATAACAGGAGATATTAGTACAATAAACATCAGGAAATCTAAGTTTGACAAAATAGTGTCTGAATTCATATATGACAGAACAATATTAGAATCATCTTTATTTGCTGTTGTAAGAATAAAAACCACAAAGTACTGTTAAGGTGGAAATCTCTTGTGTATTATATGCTGTTACAAAAAAAAGCTTCCAGCCAAGAGACACAACAGCAGTTTATCTACATTTACTTTTATATTGCTTGTCGATCAACAAGGAAGACAGTATACACAATACAATTTGCATAGAACGATCTGACTCCCCCAACTTAACACAGAATTATTTAGGATTCAGTAATCACATGACTCATCAGCTTTCCATCATGTTCGAAACACATCAGAACACCGCCAGATGCTCTGATAGGAGAACGGGTAATCTTGTCCACGGTAAGGTGTCCCCGGGTATCTGGCGGTTTCCATGCCAACCTGAGTCCTAGCCTAACAGATTGTCCTGACATGTCATCAAGCATACAGTCTCATTCCATCATATTTGATTAGCGTAAAAGCAAAACAGAACAAACAGAACGATCATTATTCAAATACATTAAATGTCTCATCACTAAAATTTCCACCACAATACCAAAGACAAAAGATCAGTGGTGGAAGAATTATTTCAATATTAGTTCTGTTTAGTCGTTAGTAATTATTAGTAAAGGCATCCAGGGAATATGGCATAATGCTTGGGACTTCGAGACTAAAGTTGGAGGAGACTTATTGACATTTTACCTACTCAGCATTTAAACAAAGAAATAACATGACATGACAATCAGATACATAAAGACAAGATATATTAGCCTGGGATAAAAATGTTCCACCACAGTGGCTTAGACTGTGTGCAGAAATAAGAAATCTGACCTCAGGTTTTAAGCACTTGCAGTGTAAAAAGTTAAATACAGAAAATTTACTGGAAATTTGGAAAAAATAACAAATTATGTACATGTATTTGTGGCCAGCTTTTTTTCAATTTGAAAGAAAGGAAAATTATTGTTGTAAAAGAGGAAAAATTCTTACATTAATAACAGAGTTAATAGCTGGAATGTCAAATGTTTTGTGTCTATAATGTCTTATAATGTATTTTATTGTTATCCATAAATCTTGAAAAGCTCCTTGAATTGTCTTGTTGCTGAACAGCCTGGGGGGAGAAACTGTCTCTGTGGAAGCTGATTTTTAGACAAACTGCTCTGTAGTTCTGACCTAAAGTTAAAAACTGAATAATTTGTATCCAGGATGTGTGGGGTCTGCTCAGATTTTAGCCGGCATTTTTCTGAAGAAGACACAGAAACAGAAGTAGAACTACATATTCTTCCAGACATCCTCACTGAGAGAAAAATGCCTTCATTATATAAGAGTTTAATATCAAAGTAGGGAAAAGCAAAGATGATAGACTTTCAGTATCACAGGAGAAATTATTGTGATATTATTAGTCATCCAGTGGGTCCATAACACAGAACCAATAAGATCAGTAATTTATTCAGATTACAGATTATTATTAGTAACAGAAAGCAGAGCAGATATTTAAATAGAAAGTCAACAAACAGTGGACAGAGTCAACATGATGGATTTAATGATTCACTATAAGGAGGTAAACATTATGATGTTAAGGGATCAGGAAAACATCAGCGGAATTAATGATCAGCTTGATAAAATCTGAGCTAAGAAATCCAGAAGTAAATCCTAAAATGATATTGGATGTTCTCCTCCAGACCAGTTGGTGTCGCTAATGAGTCCGTGTCTTCTTCACCAGAGGAAAGCTAGCAGCGTTAGCTTCCCTTCTGCTTGGAGTTTCCAGTCAGAATGTCTTCAGTCCAGCTTCAACGAGAGTTGATCAACGAGCAGTTAACTCCTGCTGAAGAAACATTCCCAGAGTTTAAAGAAACCTTCAATTAGTCCGAGGAAGAGATGGATGATCAGCGCAGACTGCTGGATTTCACCCGGCGGACACCCCAGATCATCTTACAGCGGATAGGTAGGAAAAACTGCCCATCCTAACGTTAGTTGATGAGCCACGATGCACATGAAGGTTTGAAGGCGTTTATTTAGGAGGATTTCTAGGTGAAATAAAAGGCAACAAAGCTACAGATTGCCTCTGATTTCTGTTTCTGCTTCCAGAAACGGACAAAGGTCGATTCCTCCTGATGGTTACTATCTCATCGTCTTTAATCTGATCTCATCCGAAAATGAGAAAATACACTTAAAACCTGGACTAGATTGTTCTAGACTAGTAGAAGAAGCTTTTTTAACCTGATATTTGATCGGAGAAAGTTTAATAAAGGTTTGTTACTGATCGTAACACACTCCTCCAAACAGCGCTAATTCACAACACATCTCTTCTCAAGACAATTATAATAGTTATTTCAATTCAGTCATACAAAGAGTCCAGTTTAAAAAAATGCTATCTAAGGAAACCCAGGAGACTGCATGGAGCCATTAACTTGCTGATTAGACTGGGCGATATGGCCACAAATCAATTGTACACATTTTTCATGTATTTAAATTGTCGTTTTTGTTTTTTCCTACCTTTAACGGCTGTATGGTTGTGTATGATAGTGCTGTTAGGGCTTTTCAGGCTGTGTCTCGGCCCTATGGAGCAGTATTGGGGCTAAAGTTAACACTACTTCCCTGGAGGACGCTATATCCATTCTGAAGCCAGGAACTGATCTGACTATTGATGGTTTGGCTTCGGTGACTGAGAAGGAGACACTAAGCTGTGTTAGCATAGAGGCTAACGACTAGCATGACTAGGCTGGGTAAAAACCTGCACTACAATAACAAATAAACAAAACATTTACTATGGCTCTTAAAACCAATAAAGTCCAACTGCTGGTGATGATGACATTTCCACAGAAATGTCATTACATTTTAATTAATATTTTTTTTTTTTTTAGAAACAATAATTGGATAATGTCATAATTAAAGCCAAAGGACCCTTAATTCAAACTGAGAGATAGATGATAGTGTGTTTTTTTGCAACCCTTTCTATGCTAATGGTCAGCGAAGGGAGTAGGCAATGCAGTGGGTGGGTAGCCTAGACTGCTAGCTGTTAGCCTCTTCAGTGTCAACTAAGGATGGGAATTGTTTAGGTTTTATCTGATACCGGTACCAAACCAGTACTTCTGAAACTGTGCTGGTGCTTAAACGGTGCTTGAAGAATGGAAAACATAAAACGTTTCTCCAAAAACCTCTTATTTTTTAATAGTGGTATTAAAATTTCTGATTTAATTAATCATTGGGTAGTTGTGAATTAATCACAATTCCTAAATATGACCAAAAATTTTCAGTTTGTTAAAGGACAAAGCTAGATGCAGTTTCTCCCTTTTTAATTAAATATAGGAGAAATGGATTGAATTTCTGTTTTGAACTCCACAACCACATGGTCTCATATGAAAAACAAAAAAAACAAATAGAAATAACCAAAATATATGAATAAACTTAACATTTGGATATCAGCTGTCTGTGTTAAACATAACATAAACCAAATATAATATTGACTTAGTAATGTAAATGTCACAGTTTACTATCTTCCCATAAGTAAACACTAATATCATGTCACAGTTTATTTTGCTGCTTGATATGAAAATGAAAAAAAAATCTAGTTTTATAAATACAAAATTAAATCTAGCAAATTCTACAGCATGAAGTCCAAAGTTATAGAACATATTGGAATTTAATCAAAGGTACCAATTGAATATATTTATTTTATTTATTTACAGAAAATATTGGCTGTGAAGAAAGACTTTTGATTATTTAAAAGAATGTGTTTATTGTATTATCTATATTTGTTAAACCTGCTGTGTTAATTGAACTGACGCTGGAATGCCCGGAGATGCTATTTTATTTAAAATGGCATTTTATTTAAAATGCAGATAAATAAGTTCTTTAATTATTTCAAATGTTTACGCTTTTTAGGACTTGCTAAAAACACAGAATATTATTTTTACTTCACGTCTGAAAATACATACGTTATTAGTAAGCAATATTTTTAGACGGATATGTCCAACAGCTAATTACTGTAATTACTCACGTACACAATGATAAATTAATAAATATTTTCAGACGTCTATAGTCGGGGCTGTGCCGGATATGTCCCCATCAATATTTATAGATGATAGTTTTGAAACACGGCAAGCTCCACTATAGGCACATATTAAAAAAATGTAATAAATAAAGTTAGGTTAATGAAACTTCAGGCTGAGCCTGTGTATTTTTATTTATGCATTTTTTTCAAGCATGCGGCTAATCCGCCGCGTTACAGGATCATTATCCATCCATCCATCCATCTTGTATACCGCTTATCTTCCAGTGGTCGCGGAGAGGGCTGGGGGCTATCTGCAGCTGTTAACGGGCGACATGCGGGGTAAACCCTAGACGAGTCGGCAGTCCACCGTTGTTTGTGCGATGGTTTGAATAATTCTTCAATGTCAGCTTTCTGATGATGGTTTTAAGAGTAATTTGAAAAACAATACAAATCATGTAGCCTACGGCTTTTAACTTTTATTAATTTGAAGGGGATTTTCAAAATCTGTTAGTACACTGCTGTGGATGTTGTAATGAAACATCAATCAGATGAATACATAGCTGATATATTAATTAATATTTTATCGCCAGCAATCTTCAAGCTAAACTCCAGTTTATAGTTAATGTTCTTGGTAATTTTAAGAACTGACACCCTTACACTTGAAAATACATTTGTTGGAGAAGCATCTGGAACTATTTTTTTGCATTTTTGTCACAGAATTCAACACGCAGCAATGGATTGTGGGTAGTACCCTTCGCCTAAGCCTGCATCGAGGGTGCAGAAGAGGCGGGTCCAGGGGCTGGATTCTCCGCTCTGGAGAATCGGGACACCCTACACACTTGTGCCCCTCAACGGGAGCGCGAATTTGAAGTGCACAAGGGTGCAAGTGCGGGTATTGGGACAGGGCCTAAGAAGATAAAACCCCCATTCATCATTATAGGAAATGAACGCTCTTATTGTGAAGATGTACACATCTACTTCTACTACTTAAATTAATGCTAATGGTTAGCGTTAATTTAAGTCCGAAAAGATCACTTTAACTGAATAATTTCATATTTTTAACGCAGAGGTAACTCACGATGTAATGTACTGAAGCTATACAAGTGAACCAACAGGCATAAATCAACATAAATACAGAGCATTTACACTCTGCACCGCACAGCAAGCTTATATCCAAAGCGGACTGAAAACTCCCACAGAAAATTTATGAACTTAGCATAACACAAAGCAAGTATGCCAGTAATAGTATACTCACAATTTAGGATCACAAACACATGATGCTGCATAACAATCCGCAGGTTTGCTGATTAGGAAGGAGAGGTGGAACGGGCTGACTTATAAACAGGGCGAGTTAATTGAATGAATAAAAGGAAAGTTAATTCTAGGAGGGTTTTTTGCACAAAGATAGCCATGTTCACCTTTTGTAGTAATTTAGAGCATCGCTTTTGGATTTACATCGGCGGTCATCATGGCAGCCTTGAGGCCCCTAACAAAACCCAAGATTGTTAAAAAGAGAACCAAGAAGTTCATTCGCCATCAGTCTGATAGATATGTAAAGATTAGGCAAAACTGGCGCAAACCTAGAGGTATTGACAACAGGGTTCGCAGGAGGTTCAAGGGTCAGATGCTGATGCCCAACATTGGTTATGGTAGCAACAAGAAGACCAAGTTCATGCTGCCAACTGGGTTCAAGAAGTTCCTGGTGCACAATGTTAAGGAGCTGGAGGTTCTGATGATGAATAACAAGACTCACTGTGCTGAGATTGCCCACAACGTCTCTTCCAAGAACAGGAAGGTGATCGTGGAGAGGGCTGCTCAGCTGGCGATCAAGATCACCAACCCCAATGCCAGGCTCAGGAGCGAGGAGAACGAATAAACTGCTTGTTCACAATAAAAAAAAAAAAAAAAAATGTAGAGAATCGCTTTTGGCTGATGGCACGCCCAGAATCCACAGTGTTTGACATCTCTGGGGGAAAAAAGAACAGAAATTGTGCCCTGCTTTTCGGTCTGTTTCGTACAGTCTTTGTCAGAACCGGTGCCATAATGGCACCCGATATCGGTACCCATCCCTAGTGTCAACACAAGTGAGCATTCTCTGAGTTTCCAGCGCCGGCGTCTCAATGAACGGTCTATTAATAATCTGATCAGTTGCTGCCTTCAGGATGGTTTTGCCTTCTGTGGCAGCAGGGCTGTTGCCATGTTGCATATGCAATGAAAAAACTGTGCGCTCAACTTTTTTTATACGTAGCACCCGTGTGACAGTTCTGCAAGCTGCATGTCTTTGTTTTTAAATGCAACATGCCACTGTGAGAGATGAAGGAAATCTCAGCGCTACATAGTGGCTGTATTTACTACCAGGCGAATACATACAGTCATGTGACTTTACCCCATTCAGGCTGGAACAAGAAGGGAACAGTGTTGCCAAAACAGCGACTGTCGCTATAAGGAGCGACTGTTTACAACTGTTTAGCTGCTATTTCTCAAAAAAGTGACTAGCAACAAAACTAGGGACTTTTTATATTGTAAATGGGGACCTTTTTGAAACATTGGCGTAAGGAAAGTATTGAGCAGCGGTGCAGCAGTTAGCCAAGTTAGATGTGAATGCAAAAAGGTTTCTGTCTAAAATAAACGACTACACACAAAATAAATCCCTGATTTAACTCAGAGCTCGTCTGTGTTCTCGGCTGTCTGTGACAGGCGTCTGGACTCTCAGAAAGGAGCGGGAATCAATTAAACGGCTGGTTAAAGCTGTTTATTGGAGACGTTAAACAAGCTTACTGCCTGTACTGTATGACGATGATGCTCACTGTACAACATAAACATGTTATATTATGCCTGAAGTATACTGTTAAGAGAAGGAAACTCATACAAAACTTAAAATATGTCAAATTGCAACTGCACATTCAAGGCTTTTGAAGCAAAATTTCTAGTTATGAAAAAACATTTGCTGAGATATGTTAAGGAGACTAAATTAATAGAAATAATATAGTTTTTGTTTGCTTTTTACTACTTTGTAAAAAAAATAATAAGTCGGGCATATTTAGTATGGACTAGGAGTGTCCCAAACAAAGGATTTACACATTCATAAATTAAAGAACATGATTCTCACAGTGCTGCCTGTTTTGTCCAGATGACAGTGGGAAGGTTAAAGCAGATTGATGATGGCTTGTGGAAGCATAGCTGTCCATGACTAAGGTGGAAAAATAAAACATCTGTGATAGAAAAGCTGTGGGTCAGAGGCGGGTGGGTTGTATGTATTTGGCCAGAGACAGGAAAGGATGATTCTGAACTTGTTCCTAAGCTGAACCAGTTGAAAAATGTGTTCAGATTGTTGGCTCTATCTGTGCTGTTTCTCAATCCTGGCCAGACATCTCTGATAGTGTTCCTCTGTATTTTTCTCTCCAGCTTCTTCCTATAAGCCTCTTTGTTGTCTCTGATCTAGACTTTAAGTTGCTTCTGTATACTCCTTAATAACTCCTGATCTCCCTCCCTGAAGAGTCTTTTTCTTTTTGTTTCTTCATCAGTTCCTTCATCTCACTGGTTTGTTATTATAGAAGCATCTCATTGTTCTGGAGGGGATGATGTTGTCCACACAGAAGTTCAAGTAATCATGTAGTCAGTCACACAAGTACTATGTGTGTTTGGCAAAGAATCATCCAGTTGTTAGTCTCAAAACAACCCTGCAGGGCTTCTTCATCTTTAACGGACCACTTTGTCACAGTTCTCGTTGTTGGAGGTTTCCTCTGAATAAGTAGTTTATATTCTGAGCAGAGAAAGACAAGATTGTGATCCAATTGTCCCAGATGAGGTATTGGACATGTATACATACTGTACATTTGGATAAAACAAACCCAAGGCCTTGTTTTCTCTCGTGGAGCAGCTGAACATTTTTTGAAATGTTGGAAGTGTAGATGATTGGGCTGGGTATTGTTAGGAATTTCACAACTCAATTTGATTTCGATTCTTGAGGCTTCGATTTAATTTCGATTCAATTCAATATTGATTTATTAGCTTTGATATTGATTCATCCATCCATCCATCTTCTTCCACTTATCCAGGGTCGGGTCGCGGGGGCAGTAGCCTAAGCAAAGAGACCCAGACTTCCCTCTCCCCAGCTACTTGGGCCAGCTCCTCGGGAGGAATCCCGAGGCGTTCCCAAGCCAGCTGGAAGACATAATCCCTCCAGTGAGTCCTGGGTCTTCCTCTGGGTCTCATCCCGGTGGGACGTACCCAGAACACCTCACCAGGGAGACGTCCAGGAGGCATCCTGACCAGATGCCCGAGCCACCTTAACTGGCTCCTCTCGATGTGGAGGAGCAACGGCTCTACTCAGAGCCCCCTCCGGATGACCGAGCTTCTCACCCTTCTCTAAGGGAGAGCCCAGCCACCCTACGGAGGAAACTCATTTCAGCTGCCTGTGTCCGCGGTCTCGTTCTTTCGGTCACCACCCAGCGTACGTGACCATAGATGAGGGTAGGAACATAGATTGACCGGTAAATTGAGAGCTTTGCTTTTCAGCTCAGCTCTCTCTTCACCACGACAGACCGGTACAGCGCCCCCATAACTGCAGACGCCTTACCAATCCGTCCATCGATCTCCCGCTCCATTTTTCCCTCATTCGTGAACAAGACCCCCAGATACCTAAACTCCCCCACTTGAGGAAGGACCTCATCCCCGACCCGGAGAAGGCACTCTACCCTTTTCCGGCTCAAGACCGTGGTCTCGGATTCGGAGGTGCTGATCCTCATCCCAGCCGCTTCACACTCGGCTGAGAACTGCTCCAACGAGAGCTGTAGATCATGTTCAGATGAAGCCAACAAGACCACATCATCTGCGAAAAGCAGAGACCTGATCCTGAGGTCACCAAAACGGATCGCCTCAACACCTTGGCTGCGCCTAGAAATCCTGTCCATAAACGTTATTAACAGGACCGGTGACAAAGGGCAACCTTGGCGGAGTCCAGCTCTCACTGGAAATGAGTCCGACTTACTGCCGGTAATGCGAACCAGACTCTGACACCGTTCATATAGGGACCTAACAGCCCGTATCAAAGGGCCTGGTACCCCATACTCCCGGAGTACCCCCCACAGGACACCCCGAGGGACACGGTCAAACGCCTTCTCCGAGTCCACAAAGCACATGTAGTTGGTTGGGCTAACTCCCACGCACCCTCCAGGACCCTGCCGAGGGTGTAGTGCTGGTCCAGTGTTCCACGGCCAGGACGAAAACCGCATTATTCCTCATGAATCAGAGGTTCAACTATCCGTCGGACCCTCCTCTCCAGAACCCCCGAATTGACCTTACCAGGGAGGCTAATAAGTGTGACCCCCTATAGTTGGAACACACTCTGTGGTCCCCCTTTTTAAAGAGGGGGACCACCACCCCGGTCTGCCAATCCAAGGGAACTGCCCCGATGTCCACGCAATATTGCAGAGCCGCGTCAACCAACACAGCCCTACAACATCCAGAGCCTTGAGGAACTCCGGCCGAATCTCATCCATCAATAATACATTAATGCACAAGTAACTAATACCTAACTATATTTTGAAATGTGTACAGTAGGGTTGTAATGGTACCAAAATTTCAGTATTCAGTACCGATACCAGTGAAAATCCACGGGTCTCGGTACCAATTCCGGTTCCAAAACAATGTTTAATTTAGACAAAATTGACCAATAAAAACTCATAATACTTGGTAACAAAGCAAAACACAAAAACATGATAGCTGAACAACACACTATTTTTATTAATAAAGTTAAACAATACCATAAAATTGTTACAAGTGGTGTTAAGTGTTTAAAAAGAAATTATAAACCTGAAAAAAAAATTAATTAGGGAAAATATACCATGAATGAACAAGTATAATATAATGGATTTCTAACTGTTCTGGTCTTGTTAAATCTCAGTGCTGCTTTTGACACAGTCGATCATAATATTCTCTTAGAAAGGCTCGAACATGTTGTAGGGATAAAGAGAACAGCACTAGGCTGGTTTAAATCATATCTGTCCAACAGATTCCAGTTTGTTCATGTCAATGATAAATCATCTTCACACTCAAGGGTTACTTGTGGAGTACCACAGGGTTCTGTGCTTGGACCGATTCTCTTTACTATATACATATATATATATACACTACCGTTCAAAAGTTTGGGGTCACATTGAAATGTCCTTATTTTTGAAGGAAAAGCCCTGTACTTTTCAATGAAGATAACTTTAAACTAGTCTTAACTTTAAAGAAACACACGCTATACATTGCTAATGTGGTAAATGACTATTCTAGCTGCAAAAGTCTGGTTTTTGGTGCAATATCTACATAGGTGTATAGAGGCCCATTTCCAGCAACTATCACTCCAGTGTTCTAATGGTACAATGTGTTTGCTCATTGGCTCAGAAGGCTAATTGATGATTAGAAAACCCTTGTGCAATCATGTTCACACATCTGAAAACAGTTTAGCTCGGTACAGAAGCTACAAAACTGACCTTCCTTTGAGCAGATTGAGTTTCTGGAGCATCACATTTGTGGGGTCAATTAAACGCTCAAAATGGCCAGAAAAAGAGAACTTTCATCTGAAACTCGACAGTCTATTCTTGTTCTTAGAAATGAAGGCTATTCCATGCGAGAAATTGCTAAGAAATTGAAGATTTCCTACAACGGTGTGTACTACTCCCTTCAGAGGACAGCACAAACAGGCTCTAACCAGAGTAGAAAAAGAAGTGGGAGGCCGCGTTGCACAACTGAGCAAGAAGATAAGTACATTAGAGTCTCTAGTTTGAGAAACAGACGCCTCACAGGTCCCCAACTGGCATCTTCATTAAATAGTACCCGCAAAACACCAGTGTCAACATCTACAGTGAAGAGGCGGCTGCGGGATTCTGGGCTTCAGGGCAGAGTGGCAAAGAAAAAGCCATATCTGAGACTGGCCAATAAAAGAAAAAGATTAAGATGGGCAAAAGAACACAGACATTGGACAGAGGAAGACTGGAAAAAAGTGCTGTGGACGGATGAATCCAAGTTTGAGGTGTTTGGATCACAAAGAAGAACGTTTGTGAGACGCAGAACAACTGAAAAGATGCTGGAAGAATGCCTGACGCCATCTGTTAAGCATGGTGGAGGTAATGTGATGGTCTGGGGTTGCTTTGGTGCTGGTAAGGTGGGAGATTTGTACAGGGTAAAAGGGATTCTGAATAAGGAAGGCTATCACTCCATTTTGCAACGCCATGCCATACCCAGTGGACAGCGCTTGATTGGAGCCAATTTCATCCTACAACAGGACAATGACCCAAAACACACCTCGAAATTGTGCAAGAACTATTTAGAGAAGAAGCAGGCAGCTGGTATTCTATCGGTAATGGAGTGGCCAGCGCAGTCACCAGATTTGAACCCCGTTGAGCTGTTGTGGGAGCAGCTTGACCGTATGGTACGCAAGAAGTGCCCATCCAACCAATCCAAATTGTGGGAGCTGCTTCTAGAAGCGTGGGGTGCAATTTCTCCAGATTACCTCAACAAATTAACAGCTAGAATGCCAAAGGTCTGCAATGCTGTAATTGCTGCAAATGGAGGATTCTTTGATGAAAGCAAAGTTTGATGTAAAAACAATCTTATTTCAAATAAAAATCATTATTTCTAACCTTGTCAATGTCTTGACTCTATTTTTTATTCATTTCACAACGTATGGTGGTGAATAAGTGTGACTTTTCATGGAAAACACAAAATTGTTTGGGTGACCCCAAACTTTTGAACGGTAGTGTATATATATATATATATATGCTTCCAATTGGTAAAATAATTAGACAGCATGGAATGAATTTCCACATTTATGCTGATGATACACAATTATATTTATCCGTAAAACCTGATGAAACTGATATGGAAAAAAATTGTATTGAGAGGTGAGAAAAGATTCCTTAATTTCTTGGAGGTTTGATTTGAACTTGTTTGCACAAGCAAGGAGGAAAAGGTTACAGTGATAGCAACAGCTGAATCCTGCCTTCCACCAACTGACTGACTACTTTATAGGTTTAGACAACCTTGCTATTGTCTCTACCCTATCAGTAAACATTTGTCCATGGGGAAGTTTTCAGAGACTCAAGCGCCTTCGTCTGATAGGAGACGGTCAATGTCAGGACATCCAGTGCTCCGAGGGGTCGTTTCCGTGGCAACACTAGACGTAGGGATTCTAATATCAATTCATTCGACCTAAGCTAATATTATACAGTGTCACACAATCAGACTATCACAATGTCATGAAGAAATGGCACACAGTTCTCTCAGTATGTAAGAATACACAGAAAAGATCATTCTTAATATAAATTTCTCCATATTACTTCTCAATATAATTTTTCCATAACAAAGCGATAAAAGTTTTTTTTTCTTGCTCGCTTTGTTTTACATCCTGAATCTAACATAGGGCTTTTTTTTGTTATCGGTTAATCCAACCCTTTATCGATTTTATTAAGCGATTAATCTGCTTATTTTTTAAGTTTTTCAATAAAGAAAGCAAAATAATGCATAATGAAAAATTTGTGGCTGTAAATTGATCAAGCATTTTCCTTTTATCTCTCAAAAAAACTGAGAACTCCAACTCCAACATTTGGCTCCAAAACTAAGCCCATTTACAGTATTTATTTATTTGACAAAATAACAGTCAACAGCAATAATCTAAGTTAATAAACTAAACAGTCCATCCACTTTTTTGTGAAAATCTTTTGTGAAAAGTCGCAGTGTTTTTGTGATTTTCTTCTTCGCCAGGCACTTAAATTGTTTGAAAAGCAAACAGAGTTTGAGACGACATCGTCACATAAACCTTCGTAAAACAAAATTAACTTTAAATGTCCTTTAACGGTTGAAAACTCTAAAATGTGACCAGCTCAGATTGGGTCCCGCCTAGAAGAACATCTCTGCTTTTATTTTGGTGCTACAGTCCCAGACCCACCCTGGGCTCCTTTTTAGCCCCTCTTTATTAACCTCCTGGTCAGCACCACTGAGCATTTAGGAATAATCACTTATTAATTATTCTAAAAACTCACAGGAGTGTCAGGAGAGATTGAGAAAATATGATTTTTTTCTTAGTTTTGTTGCAGCGCAGCATTGAGTCTGTTGATTTTGACGCTGTAACTGTGATGTTGGAGCATTTTTTGTCGCAGATAGTGACGTTACGGCACTTAAAACTCTGTTTACATCCGTTGACACACAAAAACTGAAAACAGAGGAAACGCAGTTCTCCCATTTGGCCGAGTTTTTTAAAAGATCCGTTTTTTGTGACAAAAATCAGCGCTTACATGTGGATGAAAGGTCAAACCGTAGAAAAATATCTCCATGTTGTGAGATACCCGGCTACGTGTGGACAAGGCTCTCTTGCGATGGAAACGTGAATAAAGTTTACTACTTCATTACATCAACACTAAACATCATATCTAGTCAAACAGCATCATGACATCGCTACAAATACAGTATTAAAATTAGCGAACGTCAATGTACCTTGTTACCTTGTTTCAGTGATGCTTTGTGAAACGGCATGTGGATGTTTTCTGATGCTGGATCATTGAGATCATACTAATGTGGTACACCAGCTCTACTTTGCAGTAAATACACTGTACTTTGTTCCCTTTTTTTAGAATGTAACGATCCCAAACTTTACACATTTTCTGCCTTTTTATAGGCATCTTTATTCTCCACCATCATGCCAACTAAATTCTAACTGTGCGCTGCTGTTGTGCTTCGCACAGGTGGGAACAAAACAATCGTCAGTGTGGAATAATCAGATCCCTGCGCTATAGTGTGTGTCATAGCAATTAATGAGGCTTCGAGGCAGAGTTTTTGCGTCAAGCAATTGTTGGAATGGAGTAACTCGACAAATCCCTGCAGCCCTACAAACATATGTTGTACCTCAGTTTAAATAACTACTGATTCACATCTCGACTGTGTTTGTCAAATGATGATTTGGAATTTATTGGATTGTAAAATTTCACAATTAATGCTTAGAAATCAGAAGTCGCATAATGACATAAACGAAAGAAAGTATATAGAGGAATTTAATACAAACAGCCAGGGGTGTTATATAAATGCCGTAACCGCACATTTACGTATATTAATTCTTTTGACAGCCTTTTTCTTGATAGCCTGATATTAATTTGATGTATAGTTTAACGTATTAACTTTTTGAGTTTCTCTAAAAAAGTTGACAGAAGAAAACATTTTTACATCATAGGAAAATCGTCAAAAATAAGTAAATAAAAACCTGCCAAACTCTGTCCAAAGCCCATACGTGAAAGAGCAGTATCAGATAAATGTCATGTTTTCTTAAGGTCCCCACACAAGCTGTTATTAACGGATAGTGCTTGCAAGGTAGTTTGTCCGAGTTAAGATGCCGTAGTGTGAAATTTTCTGCAAGCGCAGGCCCCCGGGCCAATCTGGTAACCGGAGCAGATCTGGTACCTACACTGGAAGTAGACTTAGGCTCCTGAAGGATTTGAATCTATATTTTAATCTGCCCCAAACTATAAAACATTATGCTTTTATGTAAACATTTATTTTAGAGTAGTCAATTGGTAGAACTTTATGTTCATTTTATTTTTAAAGTCTATTTATCTGTATATCTGCAAAAATTATAAATCCCGTCTACAAACTCTGATCACGTCCGGGGTCACCATTTGAAAGATTTTAATCTATATTCCATTTAAACCATAACTCTGTAAATTCCATGCGTGTTCATTTTTATCAGAGAGGAGACGAGAGTAATTCCCCATAAGTGATAGGTTGCTGTTAGCCAATCAGAGACTAGACATTTGAATATCATGAATAATAATGAGTTGGGCTCATGATCCTGACGTTTCACCCCACACACTCTTCAGACAAACTGCAGCTTCCTGAAAGTGGAGAGAAAGAGCTTTTATGTAAAAAAAGCTCACAAGGCATATAACTGGAATAGAGACTACAGGAAATTCATTTGAAAAAACAACTGAATGAGACCTTTAACACTGAATAGAAACCATTTCTCCTGTGTTTGCTTTTTCAGACCATCTACTGGACTATGAATGGAAAGAAGAGGTTTTGTCTGACCAGCAGCTCTGTAAACAGGAGAGTGATTCCAGTTTGGACCAGAAGGAATCAGAACCTCTTCAGGTGAAAGAAGAACAGGAAGAACCAGAACAACCCTGGATAAAAGAGGAACCATTGGAGCTCTGCATAAATGAACAAAAAGACCAGCTTGTATTAAAGCAGGAGACTGAAGATGCCTTCATGGTGACTCCTACTATTGAGGAAAAGTGCCACATTAAACCGGAACCAATCAAGAACGAATTCGTCTCTCAGGACTCTAATGGAACTGAGAACCAGGATCAAGAAGGAAACTATCATAAAGACTCAGGATTAAAGCGAGATGAAGGGGCAAAACAAAATAACATATTTAAGAAAACAACAAAGCACAACGGGGTGTTACATTTGAAAAGTCACACAGGTGTGAAGCCTTTCTCTTGTACACTTTGTGGCAAAAGTTTTACTAGAAAAAGTAGTTTGACAGATCACAAGAAGGTGCACACAGGTGAAAAGCCTTTTAAATGTCTTTCATGTGGAAAAAGCTTCACGAAGAAATCTGTTTTTGAAATGCATGTCAAAATTCACACAGGGGAGAAGCCTTTCACTTGTAAATTTTGTAACAAAAATTTTACTAAAAAAAGCAGTCTGACTGATCATGTGAAGATCCACACAGGTGAGAAGCCTTTTAAATGTTTGTCCTGTGGAAAAAGTTTCACAAAGAAATCTGGTTTTGAAATGCATGTCAAAATTCACACAGGTGAGAAGCTTTTCTCTTGTACACTTTGTAGCAAAAGTTTTACTCAAAAAGGTCACCTGACTGATCACATGAGGGTCCACACAGGTGAGAAGCCTTTCTGTTGTGCAGTTTGTGGCAAAAGTTTTACTTGGAAACTTACTTTGAATAGTCACATGAGGATCCACACAGGTGAAAAGCCTTTCTCTTGTACACTTTGTGGCAAAAGTTTTACTAAAAAAGGTAATGTGACTGATCACATGAGGATCCACACAGGTGAGAAACCTTTCTCCTGTGCAGTTTGTGAGAAAGGTTTTACTCAAAAAGCTCATCTGACTACTCACATGAGGGTTCACACAGGTGAGAAGCCTTTCTCTTGTACATTTTGTGGCAAAGGTTTTACCCTGAAGAGTCAATTGACTGATCACGTGAAGGTCCACACAGGAGAAAAGCCTTTCTCTTGTACACTTTGTGGCAAGAACTTTACTTGGAAAGTTACTTTGAGTAGTCACATGAGTGTGCACACAGGTGAAAAGCCTTTTAAATGTCTGTTCTGTGGAAAAAGCTACTCTAGAAACACTGCTTTAGAAATGCACCTCAGAATTCACAAAGAGGAGAAACCTTTCTCTTGTACAGTTTGTGGCAAACGTTTTAATTGGAAAACCAATTTGACTCGTCACGTGAGGGTGCACACAGGTGAAATACCTTTTAAATGTTTGCTCTGTGGAAAAACCTATGTCACAAAAACTGATTTAAAAATGCACGTCAGCATTCATACAGGTGTGAAGAATTTCTCTTGTACAGTTTGTGGCCAACGTTTTCATTGGAAAACTAGTTTGACTCGTCACATGAGGGTGCACACTGGTGAAAAGCCTTTTAAATGTCTGTTATGTGGAAAAAGCTTCACTAGAAAGTTTGGTTTTGATAAGCACCTCAAAATTCACACCGGGTAGAAACCTTCCTTTTGTACAATTCGTGGCAAAGGTTTTATTCAGAAAATCAGTTTGACTAGTCACATGACTCAGCACACAGATGGGCCATTTCCCATAATACCTGCGAAAGAAACGTTGAGATTAAAACGTCGTCACATTAAACACACAGGAACTTACACCGCTGAGAACCCTAAAGCCTAGTTTACACTTCGCAATCTACGTCGAAAAGGATATATGCAATGTCAGTATCAGTCAACACAAGGCCTCTGCTTCACCTACGCAATGATGAATGGAGTAGAGCCAAATTTTGTAACTATCCATCAACGGAGAGCGTATACCTGCGATTAGTCAGCTCAACATCCAGACATCATTTAACGGACTAACTTTTTGAATTCTCATGGAATCGCTCAGTTCTATAAATTCCGATTCCTAGTTTTGAGTCTCTGTCCGCTGACCAGAAGAAGAACCTGTGAAATGCTAATGAAGAACAATTCGGGCAGAAGTATTAGCGTTACTACGCAGGTTTAGAAAGTATGTGGTTTCACGTTAGCAAACAAAACAACAAAATGTCTCAGTGCGATAGCTGTCATAAATAACTGACCACCCAGTGTTTGACACGCCGTGCCAGTCAGTAAACTAGTAAGTATGTCTGATAGGGTTGTGCCGATGAACGATGTCATCGTCCATCGTGATGGTTGACCAATGCCCCCCACCCTGTCAGACACGCACTAATTCTTTAGTCTCTTCTATAGTTTAACTAAAACCTTTGCATGGACCGCTCTGTAAACATTCAGAATACAACTAACTAATGAGTGTAGCAGAGTGGAAAATGTATAGATTTTTTTTTAATCTATTTTGCGTTGTTTGAGTGTGTGGATTTGGTGTGTTTTGTTAGCGTTTGTTTCCCTCTGTGAAGCTCCAAAAAAAAAAAAAGAACTTATCTGGACAAGGAGCGCAGCAACCAGCTGCTTTGTTACAGCTGCTCAAAACTTGTTAAGCTGAACATAAAAAGAGCCGAGGCAGGACGGCAAAGACTGAACCCAATGGGCGAACACCACGAGCGATTACCGCGCTGAAGATCTTTACCCAAACCCGTCCGCCTCTTTAGCGCAATAATTTATATTAAAGCGCTGCATTATTCCCAATCTACCTGTCAAGATGTTACCGGCACACAGCATGTCATGATGGTAAAGACCCTCTCCTCTCAGATAAACTCACTAAATGCACTATTCTAGCGGAAAATGTGGGGTTCAATCGGTTCGCGCTATAATAAGCTGCCAATCCCAAAATACTCTTGAACTCTCTCTGGTTCAGGTCGGTTAGGGTCCAACTTTTAAGGCCCAATTACAGCTCTAACAAGTCTCCGGCAGCAGACAGTCAGAGCGAGGCAGATAATTACCGTTTCACCTGTTTTGAGAAACGAGCAAAGATGGCCACAAACGTTGCACTATGCGCACTATGAGTCAAGGCTGCGCGGATATGGGTGCCTGCCCTTTGTTTTCCAGCTGCTTTTGGCTGAAGTGGGGAATGAGAACGTCAAAGGAGATCAGCTGTTCACCTGTCAGCTGATGTAGCGGTGTATGCTCGATTGGAAGAATTTATATTAAGACTTTTACCTGGAAGGAGAACAACCTGGTGTGAGTTTGTTAAGCATAATTTAGTCATCTTTTTTACAAGGTAAAGGAATTATGTCCGTTTTTCAGTTTAAAGCTCTGAAAAGATCCGGCACGATGCTGAAATCCATGCGCACATAAAAGTGTGAGAATGGATTTCAAAGTCTTAGTGACATAACACCCAACAACCAAAAAGCCGTTCCCACACAAGCGGAAACACGGAGATATAGAGCTCGGCAGGGGTTAGGTGCAGAAATAATTTTTCAGGGGTAACTTTCCGTACCCCGGGTTTATTAAACCGTGCGCACATAGTTGTAATCTGTTATCTCCGTGTATTCAATTGTATGACCGTGTTAGGGGGTCCTGTCCGCTTCACATCACACCCTTGCTATGTCAAATTGTATGTTGCGTCTGTAGCACCGTGGTTAATGTGACGCATTACCACCGGTAGGTTCGACTCTTGCTCCTGACATTGTTTTGCACCTTGCCACACATCAATTTTTTTTGGGTTCCTGCGGGAGAGTAGGCTATAAACATGGGTGTCATATTTCGAAAATAACAGTTTTGTAGCCACCTATGAAGCCTGGTCGGGTCTATACACAATAAATACAATCTTTGTGTTGCATGGCTGAAAAATGGCCTAGAAATGGGCCATAAATTACAAAGTGTATGCCAACCTTACCCCATGGAATACAGGCACCAACCAACACAATCTGGGCCTCTGCATGGAGCAAGTGGTGCTGCATAAACACCTTGCATTAAAAAGATAGGATTTAACCAGTTACTTTTTCATACAGTACCCACTTTGAAAGCAAGTCTTTATTAACACATCAGTCTCGTCAAAGAATGCTACAACATTCACACATAGAGAAACTATATAAGGCTGAGCATAATGGGAGGAATTTGGCGGACAGCTAAAATAGTCGGGGTGTAGTCTTTTAAATGGTGTCACTACAAGATTCAGTGTGTATAAATTCGTTAGTCTCAGACTAAAAAACAGTTAATCCAAGTCTCTGGGTGTACAGAAAGCATTAGTCAACCTATACTTAGCTCAGTCATTTAAAATAGGCACAAAAAAAAGAAAAATGACCCTGTCCCTTTAAAGACTCGAAATGAGAATCACTTGGAACCAGAATCTAAACTCAGAATTGGAATCATCTCATTTGATCTGCAGTCTGTTCGGATCAAGCCCCCGCGGCCCGCTGACGGGCAGGGAGGCTCACTGCCAGGTCTCTACCCCGGGTGATTAGCTACCAGGTGATTCAGCTACCAGGAGATGTAGCTACCAGGAAATTTAGCTACCAGGTGATTCAGCTACCAGGAAATTTAGCTAGCAGGACATTAGCTACCAGGTGATTCAGCTACCAGGAGATTTAGCTACCAGGAGATTAGCTACCAGGAAATTTAGCTACGAGGAGATTAGGTACCAGGAAATTTAGCTACCAGGAGATTAGCTACCAGGAAATTTAGCTACCAGGAGATTGGGTACCAGGAGATTTAGCTACCAGGAGATTAGCTACCAGGTGATTCAGCTACCAGGAGATTTAGCTACCAGGAGATTTAGCTACTAGGAGATTAGCTACCAGGAGATTTAGCTACTAGGAGATTAGCTACCAGGAGATTAGCTACCAGGAGATTAGCTACCAGGAAATTCAGATACCAGGAGATTAGCTACCAGGAAATTTAGCTACCAGGAGATTAGCTACCAGGAAATTTAGCTACCAGGAGAGTTAGCTACTGATATTACACTTCTTGGTTTGAAGCTCACGTTAAGTGTTAAAATAGTTAAACGACCTACATCTCTATGTGGATGTGGTCACAGAGATGAGGTATTACATTTTATTGTAATGGTGAACAATTTATTTTTTACTTTTACCAACAATTTCTTCTTCCCTGTGTTAAAAAAAAAAGACATATAGTGTTGATGTGTTATCTTCACAAAAACCGAACATGTTCTGCTGTGTTGTAGAGCTAACTGTTAGCTTCTCGTAGCTACAGCTACGTGGCAAAATCAATGCTGCCCTGCTGTGTGCGTTTCCATTTGAAATTAAGTTAGAATGAAAGGCTTTTTCAGACTCAGGTGTTTTACGATGCATTTCTTTCTCAAACTGTTGCACGGAATAGTTTGTAGAAAATATTCTCATGCAGCATATTTAAACAATTCAGAATGACTGATTGTATAAAAATACGTTTTTCATGATTTTCACTAAACACCAGGAAGTGTTTGTGCAAGAGGTAAGCAAGGTCATTTTATTTAAAGCTGAAATTACTGAGGAGTTTGAACATACTTTGTAATGTTAAAAAGTATTTTTTTTAGTTATTATGGACACGTTGAATGTTATTGTTTTCATCTGGGTAATTTTGCGCATGCGTACAACACTGGGGAGCAAAAAGCTTACACACCTGCTAGCCAAAGCAACAAAATAAAACCTAAACGATCCTTTGCATATTATCGAAAAAGACATGTTATTTGGTCTTCATGCCATGACAGCACATGCTAACCATGCTGATAGATTTTTCCTTCACCGCCATGTAGAGCAATTTTTTGACAACAGTCAGCTAACAACAACAGTAGTGAGCGGGGGTGATCAGTCTTTTTGCCCTCCAGCCAGAAGCTGGGAAGGGAGCCTGCTGAACATGAAGGTCCATGAGGGACATGGACCCTCATGTTCAGCAGGTCTGAATATTTGTTCTGCCAAGACCAAATAACATTAGTTACAATCCCAAATTTTTCAGTCATATAACTAAAAATAATGTTAATTCTTAATCCAAAATCATCTGGTTTCAGCAGTACATCGGTTGTCGCAACCACAGGCTGCACAAAAAAATGTGCATAATAAGTGAGCCGCTAATTTTAGTTATAAAAACGAATTTCATTTATATGTCAAATCTCTAAGTTATGAAAGGTCCAAAGCTCCAACATATTCGCACGTGTTTTTTTTTTTTACCATTTTTTTTTCTTTACTCTGCAAACTAAATAATTAATCCTCTGTTGTTTGTTTCTTGAAGATATATAATCTTTTTTGGGTAATTGTTATAACTTAAGATTTATTTATCCTTCATGTGTCTATGTTCTCTACACAGTATGTGCTGGCACTTTAAATAAATAAATCACCAAATAGTTGCCCATTCTGCAGCAACTCCAGTTGGGTTTGTAGTGAGGAGACCCATCCAATATGGCGGCCATGCTGAACCATTCTCTAGCATATAATGAGGTGTCTACGTATATAATGTCTATGTTCATTATTGTTATTGTGACACAGCTAGTTGAATTGTGAGACTGGTAGTTTAATTTTAAGTTGGCACAATTTCTAGGCATTTTCTGCATTTTAAGTTGCCTTTTATTACTAGGAAATATAATTTCTTGAATTCTTCAGGCTCTTGGCATCTGCTGTTCAATAAAAAATATGTACTTATTAATAAATATGCCATTGGCCTAACAATGACTTTACCTGAGTTGCTTTTTCTGTTTTGTTTTTTAATTGGAAGCCTTATCTGTATTATTTTTTTACGGATAAATTCAAAGTAAATTGTCAACTTGTACATTACTTTCACAGTACACAATGTTAAAGTACAGGGTCTTGTAATGATATAGAGCAAAAGGTTGTAATTCCACAGTAATGTACTGTAATATCAGTACTTGCTTTGTCATTGATGCTGTAAAGTCACAGCATACATTTTCGCTTTTACAGTAATGCATTGTAACATCACATAAAATTATAATAAATTGCGGTGAGTTTATTTCAAAGTATATTGCTGTAATCCTTACCTGGAAAGTTATGCAAAACTTATACGATTATTTACTATAAATTCACAGCAAAAAAAATATGCAGTATACTTTCAGTTTCGTTCTGTCATGGAAACTGAAAGCAATTATTAAATGAGAAATGCAAAAACAACTTCTAAAACATGAATTTTTAATGGAAAAAAACTGTTAGTTGGTTCATTGTTATTTTTAGCCAAAGTTCCTGGGAGACATTTTAGAAGGTCTAAAGAGCAACTTGTGGCCCCAGAGCCACAGGTTGCAGACCCCTGGTCTAGATGATACCATCACAACTTACTGGAGATTGGATGTCTTAACAGGTTATAGAAAATAACCAGGTGTATGAACAGATTTTCTTACAGGCCTACTGGTTTTTGGGCAGAGTGCTGGTGCTATGGTCCTGGTTTCATCCAAATGTTACACAGGCATTACTATCATTACCAAAGTTGTTCACAATGAAATTTAAAGCAGGAGTTTGAATTACATGTACAAGTCAGTTCTCTGGTTGGTTGGTTGGCAGTTTGGTTACAGTCTCTGTGTTGATGGCCCAATGATTCTGGGTTAGAACCCTGCAACCTACGACCCTCATCCAAGAACTGACTCAGTCCTCCAAAGTATGAGCATTTTCTACTCGCCAGCTAAAGTAATGAGATGCGACCTTCAAGATCTTCTAGGAAACATGAGTTTGCATTATTTGTATGACCACGTCTGACTTCCAGTTTGCTGTTTGGGTCCGTGTACTTTCAGGTATTCCACGCTGTGTGTAGAGAGCGGTTCGTTTATGCAGACACTCTGCCTCAACAGACTGACAGCCTGACTTTTCTTATGGGGATTAAGGACAACGCAAGAACAGGGAAGCATTTGAGATCGAGGTGTTATTGTACTGATGGCCAGTTTGCCAATCAGGGAGGTCTGCTTATGTTGCTAGGCGACGCATTTAACAATGGAGGACACAATTGTGATGTTCAACATACTGCTTAGTCTGCGGGCTTTAGTCAGACTCCAAAACCAACATACACAGAAAAGGAGAAATATTCTGGAGAAGTGAAGGAGAGTGGAGGACGCCATGAAGAAGCATGAAGTCAGACAGGAGACCAGCTGGTCCACTTATAGGGTAAGCTAATGCTAGCCTGCTGTAGTAGGCTAAAAAATAAGCTAAAGCCCAACGTAAAACTGTGTAAATGCTGATGTATTAAGGTTTAGTTATATGTATACTATGTGTGTGTTTCAGATAAATGTCCTGTAAAGTCATCGTGTCGCCGTTTAACCAGCCTCCCTGTTCCTGCATTCTCAGAAAATGATTTGGGCAAACTGAACGGAAAATGGCGCTGCTTTCTGAAAAGCCATTACTTTTTTATTTCTAAAATGAAAAATGATCGCTGTGATATGCAGCTTATGGAAGTCTATTGGTGTGCTGGGCTGCTCTGCATCAGACTTATGAGAACTCATGTGGGGATCCTAATGATCACATTATGGATGTTAATGATGTAAATAAACTTGTGACATGGTTTTAAAATGTCTTCTCTTTTGTGTCCAGATAAAGCACTTTACCATTCTATAGCCTCTCTAAGCCCTGCTACCCTGCAGAACGTCATACACCGGCTATGTTGCATTTTAATATTTAGGAAAAAAATCACATTGGTGAACAAGGGCAACACTGGAAATTGTAAGACGACACGCAAATGACCTGATATCCGACCCTGGAATTGGTTTGGATAGACAGAGAGAATTCAGAGCCTTTTACAAGACATGTCATGACATATTTAACCTCCTCAGCACCCTTTGATAAATATTAATCACTGTGAAGCTACGTTTTGCATTGAAACCATGAAATAATCGGGGTTAGTAATGCTAAGTCGGCATTCTTACCTGTGCAGTTTCCAATGGAGCAGCCTCGCCTTTAGGGCCAATCTGCTTATTAATTCATTGCCAAAAAAACTTTTATTGAGATAGCACTCCTCTATGAAGTGATTTGCGCAAAGATAACAGATCTTTTTCGGCCTAGAATCGTTTCCAAAGATGAAGTCAAAACTCTTAGTGGATGAGTCAAAGCTAAACTTCAGGCATGTTTTTAATGAGGAAAAAACTTGTTATCAAGATGTTACACATCAAAAAGTCAATTTTGCATAATACCCCCCTTAAAGTAAAAATCCCTCCAGAAAGAGGAACTGTGGATAATTGTAAGAAATATATAATATATATACATATATATATATATATATATATATATATATATATATAATATGATAAACGTCAACCAGTTTAGATCAGAGCATCGAGCAGGATGAAAAAAACCAAAATAACAACATAAGAAAAATCAACATAGTTAAAAAAATATTACACAAATGAAGTGAACAAAATATTTGTTATGTTTTTAGGATTACATTTTTAGACTAAAACTCGTTGAATGTAATTACACCTTAAATCCTACAGACTGGTTAAACTAATAACAGATTAGATCAGTAATAACTATTTGAAACGTCGTTAACTATGAAAAAAACGTACCCGACTGCAGTAAACCATTTTCAAAATATTTTTACGGTTTATTTTATTTTACCGGAAACTCTCCCTCTCTACTGCCCTCCTGTGGTTGCAGTCTGTGGTTACACACTTCAATCCTTCCGACCGGTTTAACTAATAGTGAATTAGATTAATGGTAAAACTATGATTGATTATTTGTATCGTGAAGGACAGATGCTGGTGTGTAGATTCACAGAGGGAGGTTCCAGTTACATTTAGACCCTGAGGACCAAACTTTACCAAGGCTGGGAGACAATAAATAAATAAATGAATACATTTCCGCTCGATAAAATTCCCTGGTTGTCGTTAGGAAGAAAAATGCTTCTTGGGCTGAGTGGTTAACATACTGGAAAGGAATCTAGTACGTTGTGGTTTGAATCCCGTTTAAGTCATCAGTTTGTGTTTTATCACACAATTATTTTCTGGGTTTCCTGCAGGAATGTAGGCTATGAATGTAACCGGGGACATTTCCCTGGCATTATTTATGAATTCAAGTTTTGTCCCCACCACATGCAAATATTTTTAACAGTGCAGTTCTAACATCCACTTATGCTCCCATTACTATTTGCATATAATTAGTATTCAAACTGATATTCCACTATCTTAAACAGTTTCTCTATGCGCGAGTATTCTAGCATTCTTTGTTGAGATGTTACGTCCAATAAAGAGTTGTATTCACAGTGGGAACTGCATCAACAAGTAACTGGTTAACTTATATCTCTTTAATGCAAGGTGTTTATGCTGCACCACCTGCTGCATGCATCTATGCAGAAAGCGCAGGACTGTGCCTGTATTCCAGGGGGCAAGGTGGGCATACACTATGATTTATGGCCCATTTCTAGGCCATTTTTCAGAGATGCAACACATTTTGCGACTGGTTTGTCTTCAAATATTGCTTTTGTCGTGCATGCACCCTGCCAGGCTATAGGTGGCTACAAAACTGTTATTTGCAAATATGACACCTACGTTTATAGCCTTCTTTGTTGCAGGGACCCAAAACAATATGCCTACGTTTCCTCTGGGATCAATAAAATCTATTTGATTATAGGACGCTCCGTGGATGGGATTTCATCTGTTGATTCCCAGATGCCAAGCGTGGCCGATAACCACTCTGCCAAAGGAGCTTGGTAAACATAATATAGCCAGGGCCCATTATCAATTGGACAGGATCCCCGACACTGTCACACATGATTTATGTTTAGTAAACCAAGGGTACGGACTCTTACCCCCTCAAAAATTATTTCTGCACCTGATCCCCTCCGTAATAAATAAATATACACAACTTTTGTTAAAAAAAAATAATAATAATTTTAATTTTTGGGGGGGTTTTTTTGCTTTCAAAATATAGTCCCAATATAGTGAGACAAACCTCTTTCTTCACATCACGTTAGTCGCCTCAGCAAACTAAAAGTTTTATGTTTCAGTGAGGAAACAGCTTCAACTTAAATTACACTTTTTTCCTCCAGAGATAAATTAACTATCACTTTTAATATGAAAGGACTCTGCGGAAGTTGATGTGCTGTGTAAATTCTCTACCTTTATTAAATAGCTGTAGTTACCGTTCGAGTCCACTGGAGGGCAATATCTGCCGTAAATCATAGAGAAGTTAAGATTGCGGCTAAAACATCAACATTATTCGGACTGTTTCCATAATAATTTTAACACTTCATAAATATTCTCCTGACTTTAAGTGGAAGCTCAGTAGATGATTGTTTAAAGCAGAGTTGAAGAACTTTGTCAGCTTTGCTGTTAGTTTATCAGCAGCAGCTCCACTAAAGCTGCTCCAGCTAACTGCTAACTCTGCCTGCTGCCCTCTGGTGGACCAAATTAGGAACAGCGTGTAACGCTGGAAATATATGATTCTAATTTTCTTTTGTTTCCTTAAAATTAAAACTCTTGTAACTGAATGTATTATTTAATTATTTTAATAGGAAATATAAGTGTGTAACTTAATTAATAGAGGAAAGCATGCAGATAAAACATCTACATTTTTAAATATCTCTTTTTATTCTAGATAGACCATAATAATACTAATGATTGCAATGTGTCTGTTATAATATAATCATGATCTCCTTAACAAAAAATAGAGTCAGCTGATTTGATCTGATAAGTTATAATTTCAGCAAACAATAAAAATAAATTATCCGGTTGAACAATTAATATGAACAAGGATATATGTAGTTTCAACAGTTGGCCACAAGAGGGCAGTGAGGATACACAATCACCATCATAAAACTGTTCACCTTTATAGTTTTCGCTAGTTTCTAATAACTGCATATATATTGACTTCATCCTGTAAAAACAATCTACAGATTTTATGCTAATATGTTATTAGAGACGAAGTTTCATAATTAATACAATCATACAGACTAAGAGGTAAATAGTAGTTACTGGGAATTAGTAATAATTTCTGTTGCTTTAAATGGAAATTTAGTCAGCAAAAAAACAACAACAAAAAGCTATAAATCTACTTTACCAATTTACCTATATATTTCTGTTTAACTATAAAGATAATATATAAAATTAAAGATATATATTATTAGCCATAACTTCAGCCAGCTGACTTAAAACACCTGATTGAGAAAGAAAAAAAATTTAACTTTTAAAAGATTGACACAACTGCAGTAAACATATTTTCATATTTTTAGGGTTTATTTAATTTAATTTATTTTACCTTAAACTCTCCCTCTCTACTGCCCTCCTGTGGTTAAAGTCTGTGGTTACACACTACAATCCTTCAGACCAGTTTAACTAACAGTGAATTAGATTCATGGTAAAACTATGATCGCTTATTTGTGTCGTGAAGGACAGATGCTGGTGTGTAGATTTACAGAGGGAGGTTCCATTTACAATTAGAAAAGAACAAATGATGTACATGTATTTGTGGCCGGTTTTATTTTTGATCATAAATTAGAAGGATTGTTGTGTCTCCTCCAGACCAGTTGGTGTCGCTAATGAGTCCGTGTCTTCTTCACCAGAGGAAAGCTAGCAGCGTTAGCTTCCCTTCTGCTTGGAGTTTCCAGTCAGAATGTCTTCAGTCCAGCTTCAACGAGAGTTGATCAACGAGCAGTTAACTCCTGCTGAAGAAACATTCCCAGAGTTTAAAGAAACCTTCAATTAGTCCGAGGAAGAGATGGATGATCAGCGCAGACTGCTGGATTTCACCCGGCGGACACCCCAGATCATCTTACAGCGGATAGGTAGGAAAAACTGCCCATCCTAACGTTAGTTGATGAGCCACGATGCACATGAAGGTTTGAAGGCGTTTATTTAGGAGGATTTCTAGGTGAAATAAAAGGCAACAAAGCTACAGATTGCCTCTGATTTCTGTTTCTGCTTCCAGAAACGGACAAAGGTCGATTCCTCCTGATGGTTACTATCTCATCGTCTTTAATCTGATCTAATCTTAAAATGAGGAAATACACTTAAAACCTGGACTAGATTGTTCTAGACTAGTAGAAGAAGCTTTTTTTAACCTGATATTTGGTCTGAGAAAGTTTAATAAAGGTTTGTTACTGATCGTTTTATCTGTTTCAAAATAGATCTGATGAAGCAACAATTATATTACTACAGATCAGATTATTGTACAGTGTTTCACACACGTTAATATTTAGTTTGCATTTGATTTCTTGAAATTGTCCTATATTGATTTGCATTAAGATGCTCCATCTGTGTGCTGACAGGAACCCCTGACATGATATAAGATTTTAACCATAAGCTTTACCTGAATGGAAAGTTTTAAGCCTGGTTTTGAAGGGGGGATTTATGCATTTCCAGGCACACAGAACCATTCTATGACACACTCAAATAAAAATGTCACCCTAAATCCGTCTCAAAATCCTGTATATTTCAAAATCCACTTTAAAGAAATTTGCCTTCTCATCACTTCCGTGTTTGACGCCTTGAGATTAACTTGAGCCTCTCTAAAGCCTGGTTTAAGCTTCTCCGTTTTGACGCAACGGCATTATTAGTAGACGCAAGGGCTCTCCGTCACCTACGCAAGGGTTAGCGGAGTAGGGGCCCATTTTTTAACCATCCGTCTCCATCAACGGAGACCGTCTGCGGTTCAGGAACCACCAGAACGGGGTTCTATAGTCGCTGTAATCAGTAGGTAATGCAGCGTTTGGCCGCTATATTGAAAGGTTATCTTATCTAATCTGTTCTTTTGGCGATCTTGAACACAAGGAGGTGTAGGAAAATAACACAAAGGCTGCTGTGTTTGTTTCCATGTGTTTCTAGAGGATTCTATGAGCTGCACTCCTAGTAAAAAGCTTTACAGCTTAATCAGAACTTACTTTATGTCGTCCATTGCTCCTTGAGGAAGAAATGCGTTCACAAGCCTAGAAAAAAACCTGAAACGATGCTGTGATTGTAGGCAGAGACACCGTGAAAACTTAGCGCCCCCTGCTGTCCTGGTCGAGCAACGCTATAAAAAAAACAATAGAGAACGGAGAGGAAAAAAACTGAGAACTATAAATGAAAAACGTCTCCGTCAATACGTCTGCGTCTGATTGCAAACTTGCTGTTGGAGAAGCATAAACTAGGCTTAAGCCCTCCTACCCTTTGTGAAACCCCAGCTGCAGCACGTCATTTACCGGCTGCTATCAGAGTCAGACTCAGATATTATTTACAGAAGTTTCCAGTGGTTACATTTTAGTATTTAGAAAAAATAAAGTCAAATTATTACACGGGTGAACGACGGAAACTCTGGAAATTGTAAGACGACACGCAAATGATCCGATATTAGACCTGGAAATTGGGGTTTTTGAAAAAGCAGAGAGAATTCAGGGGCTTTTACAAGATGTCTCGACTTTGTAATTTTTAACCTCCTTGGCACCCGTTTATAAATACTAATCAATATGAAGCTATGATTTACATTGCAAACATAAAAGTACAGAAATATGAAGCTACGTTTTGAGTTAGGAGATACAATTGCTAACATAATGACGCGAGTCACAGTTCTTACGTGTGAAGTTTCCAATGGAGTATACTCGCCTTAATGCCAGTCTTCTTATTAATCCACTATCAAAAAGGCTTTTATTGAGAAAGCAGTCCTCTGTGAAGTGATTTGCTCAAAGATAACACATCTTTTTCGGTCTAGGATTGTTTACAGATGAAGTCCAAACTCTTATCCTTGGCTAGTTGTAGCAGCCGCGACTAAACCAGAGTTGTTTGGGGAGAGGAGGGGGAGGAGTGCTCTGCTGGCACAGCGGCTCGGCTGACTACGTCTGGTTGGAGGAGGAGATGGGTGGAAAAAGGGGAAATAGGTGGGGGCAGGTGTAACAGAACCCACAATAACTACCAGCAGAGACTCAAAGTTTAGTCAAACATAAGTGGATGAGTCAAAGCAACAGTTCAGGCATGTTTCTAATGAGGGAATAACATGTTATCAGGATGATAGACGTCAAAAAGTCAATTTTGCATAATACCCCCCCCCCCCTAAAAGTAGACAGGGTGTCTGTCTGCTTCACAGACTAAGGCTACGTCCACACTAACCCGGATAATGCCTTAAACGTATAATTATTTAGTCTACACCCCCTATCGTCCACACTAACCCAGCGTCGTTTAAGGTCTGTGGTCGGATAACTATTAGCCAGGTAAGAGAGCCGTGTAAATCTTAATTCAACGGCTAAACAAGCTAGTGTGGACAGCTTCCCCGGATAATGTAAGGAAGTGGCGTCAATGATGTTGCGTCAATAACAATACGCCACTACAGACAAAGACAACAGCGAAGAGTAATAAATCGATCTCGTCGTCTGTCCACACCAAAAACTCTCTCTTCTTCTGAGCAGCTATTGTTCTCTTCTGTTAACGGGACAAGCAGATATGTACTGTGCTGTAGAGCTTCTTGTATATATTATGTAGGCGCTGGCGTCACGTAGGTTATACGCGTTTTCCGTTCGTCTTTTCGCGCATGCCCAGTATTTGTACAGGTCTGTATGGGATTGCGCAATCACGGGACCTTAAACAGACCTTAAACGGGGCGTAAATGCTCGTGTTGAGTGGATAACATTAGGCGTCTAACTCCCCGTATAACCTTATCGGCTTAGTGTGGACGTAGCCTAAAACTGGGAGCCGGTCCCACAGGAGAGGAGCCTGATAACTAGAAGCCTCCTATTTGAATAAGTGAAGATGGAAATGGTCAGCTGGTCTCTGAATGCTATTGATAAAATCTACTCAACTCTACGAAGCGCCGGTAAGGGTCAACCGGGGTGTCAATCATGGTGATCGGGTTTCTGCTGATTGGAATGGGCAGTTACTGGAACTACCGAAAAATGGAGCAACAAAGATCTGAAACACGGTCGAGATTGGTCACTGTTCTGGAAGCGATTGGACGGCTGAAGGAACAGCTGGATGCGTTGATTCGTACTGATGGGACTCAGAACCAAATGCTGGGGGAGCTGGGACGCAGAACAGACGCTGTAAGAGGCGATCTGGCCGGCGCTCTGGGACTCATCCGCAATTTGTCATCGGACTTGGAGAAACTGTCGGTGCGGATTGGGGCAACTGGAAATTAATTGGATTTGGAACTATTAATCTGGGAATTAATTTGGATTTGGAACTTTAATTTGAACTACAATTTGGCTGAATTAGACTACAAAAGAAACCACTGACAGACTGAAGGGACAGAAAGGAATATTTGATCTCTCCCTGCAATCCAAATAATTTATATTTTGGCTCCCATGAAGACCTTCAACCTGGTCCCACAACACAGTTGAGCGTTTTTTTCCCCTCACCGTGGAACCCTCCCCTACCCAGATGTGTATTTCTCTATGTTTCATAAACGGGAGCGCCGCTCGGTGGCTGCATGCCCAACAGTGACCTGGATCTGTTTGTTGTTGTTGTTGTTTGTAATGATCTTGGACAGGTTGTACTGTATCTGTAAATTCCTTGTATGCGTCATACTTGTATGTGTCATACTTGGCCATTAAAGCTGATTCTGATTCTGATTCTACTTTTAGAAATCCTAGGAACTACCAGTAGACCTGCATTCTGAGAACAAAGTGCTCTGTTAGGAACATATGGAACAATCAGATCTCTGATGTATGATGTAGCTGATTATTAAGGGCTTTATACGTTAGTAGGAGGATCAACTGAAGGCTTTTAATTGCATTTTGTGGACTTCCTGATAATAAGGAATTACAGTAGTCCAGCCTTGAAGTAACAAATGCATGGACTAGTTTCTCAGCATCACTCCTGGACAGGATGTTTCTAATTTTAGCAATATTCATGAGGTAAAAGAAAGAAATCTTAGAAACCTGTTTAATATGGGATTTAAATGTCATGTCTTGGTCAAACATTACACCAAGGTTCTTTACATTATAACCAGAGGAGAAATTAATGCCATCAAGATGGTTTTCTTTTTAAAGGTTCCGGTCCAAAGACAACAACTTCTGTCTTGTCTGAATTTAAAAGTAGAAAATTCAGAGTCATCCAGGTTTTTATGTCTTCCAGACATGCTTGTAATCTACCTAACTGATTGGTTTTGCCACTTTACTAAAACTCCTAACTCTATTCGATAATGGGGAGAAGAAAGAAACACTATTCTCGATTTTGATGCTAAGGTGATTTAAAAACACCAATTTAATGAACAGCAGATACAACGCATAATATCCCTTTCATCTAGCTACCTTAACTTATAGAGCAAAAATTAAATCCACATGTTAATTGTAAACAATTATGCTGAAAATGTTCAAGTGTCAGCAGTGTTTTTAAAAGCGCACACAACAAACAGGTGAAATATAACACAATTTAACACTTTAAACAATGGGGTCTTAAAATAAGAAAAAGCACAGCACTCAGTGTGAAAATATATTAGCTGAAAATGGAAATGGGAAGAACGTATTTAAATATAGTTAGTCAAACTTGTGCATTCAGAATAAACAAAATACATAAAAACAAAGTATATGTGAGACTTCAAAATATCGATATCAGAAGAAAAAAATCTAATTTATATTCCAGTTTTAGGATCGATTAATATCTAGGTATTAATTATTTTGACAACATTGCCAGATTTGATGTTTTGCCCTGTTTTAAACATCAAGGCTTTAGCTGGGCTTTTGTCAGGAACGATCGAGTGAAATTTGGCATCACCTGTAAAAAATGAGCTGTGAGAGAGCGCCGTTCACAAACGCCAGGATGAGTCTGTTTACTGTGACGTTCACCGGACCAAAAGTGAGTGAGTTCAGTTCATATTCACAAAAAATATGAACAAGTCCATGAACAACATATGGAACAATGAGATCTCAGAGTCCGCCCCATTCTCTCTCTGACCAATACGACGACATTAATGCAGCTTTTTTCACCAGTAGAATTGATTATTGTAACGCCCTGATTTCTGGTCTTCCCAAAAAGACAACCTCAGGTTTACAGCTTTTACAAACTCAGCAGCTCGTGTCCTGATGAAGACCAGGAGGAAGGAGCTCATTACACCGGTCTTAGAATCACTGCATTGGCTCCCCGTATGTTTTAGGATCCATTTTAAGGTTCTTTTAATGGTTTTTAAGTGTCTTAATGGTCTTGGGCCTTCGTATCGTTCAGAAATGCTTTTACTGTATGAACCCTCGCGGTCTCTGCGCTCCTCTAGCAGCCGTCTCCTTATCATCCCCAAAGACTCATGGTGAGGCGTCCTTCCATTATTACGGCCCTCACCTCTGGAACAGGCTACCGGAGGAACTCGGGGCCGCAGAGAACGTTCATGTTTTTAAGAACAGAATCAAGGCTAATTTTTTTTAACCGAGATTTTAACTAGGGATGCACCGATCCGACTTTTTCAGTCCCGATATCCCTTTGGCTGACTGGTTTGCTCACATGACCTTCACCTGGGAGTCGTGGGATCGAATCTCGCCTGGGCCCTCGTTGTGTACCTTGCCACATATTGTTGAATTAATAAACTGTATAACTTCTGACACAAGACTTTACAAACTAAACATAACTGCGACAAAATAACAGATGTAAAATATAAAATTACCACAAAAATAAAATTTCAAGTGAAAAAGTAATTTTTTTTGGTGAATTTGTTGCAGATTTTCCCCATTTTCGGTATCTGTTCATGGTATCGGTTAAGTTTAACCGATACCGATACCAGTACATTAGGCAGTATCGGGGCCATCCCTAATTTTAACTGATTTTTTTATCATTTCTGTTTAATTGCCCTGTATGTTTTATTTGCTTGACTTTTTAGTTTTGCTTTTACCTGACTATTAGCTATGAATTATTGTTTTTTGCTCCGCACTTTTATTTGATCATATCTTATCACTGTTTTACACTTTATAAGTCTTTTTATCAGTATTTTACTATTTAATCTCATTATCTACTGTTAATTTTAATATTTTAACTTCTTATTTCAATCTTCCTTCCAGTGTTTCCACTTTGGGAGCCCTCTGCCTTGGTCGCAGTGGTTGGCTGTTGCTGCTTAGGTGCTCTCCAGGTAGTGCCTGGGTGGAGGCGGGGGTACCAGCCCTCCCTCCTCTGGGCGCCCTGGATCGGAGCCTTGGCTGCTGCTGTTGATCTGCTGCTGCTGATGCAGACGGCTCCATGATGGCATTTCAGGTTCATCTGTGCTCAGCCCGGTGTTGCTTTTTGATGCTGTTAATTATGTGCATGCATAGGAGACGGGATGGGTGGGGGTTATAGTGGTAGTGAGGTTTTTATTCGGGGGGGGGGGGGTCATTTTAATCTGTAAAGCACCTTGAGAAGCAATGTAGTTTGAAAAGCGCTTTATAAATAAGATTTGATTTGATACGATGTTAGACTCGTGATCCTAACGTTTCACCCCACCCACCCCTCAGACAAACTGCAGCCTTCTGAAACTGGAAGGAAAGAGCTTTTATGTAAAAAAGCTCACAAGGCATATAACTGGAATAGAGACTACAGGAAATTTCTTGAAAAAAAACAACTGATTAAGACGTTTAACACTGAATAGAAACCATTTCTCCTGTGTTTGCTTTTTCAGACCATCTACTGGATTATGAATGGAAAGAAGAGGTTTCCTCTGACCACCAGCTCTGTAAACAGGAGAGTGATTCCGGTTTGGACCAGAAGGAAACAGAACCTCTTCAGGTGAAAGAAGAACAGGAAGAACCAGAACCGTTCTGGATAAAAGAGGAACCATTGGAGCTCTGCATAAATGAACAAAAAGACCAGCTTGTATTGAAGCAGGAGACAGAAGATGCCTTCATGGTTACTCCTACTATTGAGGAAAAGTGCCACATTAAACTGGAACCAATCAAGAACCAAGTCGTCTCTCTGGACTCTAATGGAACTGAGAACCAGGATCAGGATGGAAACCATCATAAAGACTCAGGATTAAAACAAGATAAAGGGCAGAAACAAATTAAAAGATGTAACAACAACAATTTAGATCCCAAAATGAAGAAGAAAACTCAAACAGGAAACCATTTGTATTCATGCAGAATTTGTGGTGATTTTTTTACTGAATATAGGAACTGGATGTTACATTTGAAAAGTCACACAGATGCAAAGCCTTTTAAATGTCTGTCCTGTGGAAAAAGATTTGCAAAGAAATGTGTTTTTGAAATGCACGTCAAAATTCACACAGGTGAGAAGCCTTTCTCTTGTACACTTTGTGGCAAAAGTTTTACTCAAAAAGGTCACTTGACTGACCACCTCAGGGTCCATACAGGTGAGAAGCCTTTCTGTTGTGCAGTTTGTGGCAAAGCTTTTACTTGGAAACTTTCCTTGACTGTTCACATGAGGGTGCACACAGGTGAAAAACCTTTTACATGTCAGTTCTGTGGAAAAAGCTACTCTAGAAACACTGTTTTAGAAATGCACCTCAGAATTCACAAAGATGACAAGCCTTTCTCTTGCACAGTTTGTGGTAGGCTTTTTTACTGGAAAGCCAGTTTGACTAGTCACATGCGCGTGCACACAGGCGAAAAGCCTTTTAGGTGTCTCCTCTGTGGAAAAACCTATGGCACAAAAACTATTTTGGAAATGCACGTCAACATTCACAAAGATGAGAAGCCTTTCTCTTGTACAATTTGTGGCAAATGTTTTACTCAAAAATCCACTTTAAATCGTCACATGAGTGTGCACACAGGTGAAAGGCCTTTTAAATGTTTGTCCTGTGGAAAACGCTTCTCTAGAAAATCTGATTTTGATAAGCACCTCAGAATTCACACAGGTGAGAAACCTTTCTCTTGTACATTTTGTGGCAAACGTTTTATTCAGAAAGCCAATTTGACTAGTCACACGCGAGTGCACACGGGGGAAAAGCCCTTTAAATGTCTTTTATGTGAACAAAGCTTCACTAGAAAATCTGCTCTTGATAAGCACCTCAAAATTCACACAGACACAGGGTAGAAGCCTTTATGTTGTACAATGTGTAGCAAAGGTTTTTATTCAGAAAATGTTCACATAATTCAGCACACAGATGAAAGGCCTTTTCCCCATAATACCTGATTATAATACTGGATCAAATTTAAACGGTCTTTCAATTAATAAATGAGAACTCACAGCTGAGAAGTCTGAAGCCTAGTTTATACTCCTACGTCGAAACGGATAGACACAATGACATGAGCCATCGACACAAGGGCTCTCTGTCACCTACACAACGAGTGTGCTTGCCTGTGATTGGTCAACTCAACAGCAGCCGGAGATCATTTAACCGGAACCGTGCTCTACAGTCGATTATAATCTGTAGTAATTGCAGCGTTTGGGCACTACATGCTTTATGTTTAAATTACAGTTAATCTAATCTGGTCTTTTGGTGATGTTGAACTCCAGGATGTGTAGAGAACAACAAAACAGAGCGCTGGGTTTGTTTCTATCCGTTTTTAGAGAATTCTACCTAAACTTGCATCAAAAAGTTTTCCAGCTCACAGAAAACGTACTTTGTGACAGATAATGAGGGGGAATGCGTTCGCAGGCTGAAGAAAATAAACTCTAGTTACCCAGAAACGACACTACAACAGTAGCCAGACCCGCAATAAAAACTTAGCACTTCCTGCTGTCCTGTTGAGGAATTGATTTGCAACACTGAAAAACCAACGGAGAACTATAAACCAAAAACATCTCCATCAATACATCTGCGTCTGGGTGTAAACTTGCTGACGGAGAAGTATAAACTAGACTTTATCCATGAAAGGCACATAAAAATGGTGCATCTAAGGATTTATTAATGGTTCTAATCCAACAGTTAAGACTTTGTGAAATATCAAAGATTTAAAGCTCCACCTTTGGTGTCTATAGCTCACTAACTAAATAAAATCCTTAAAGGTCTCATTTACTGGTGTTTTTATTTTATTTTTTTCTGTGTTCTCTAGTGTGAAAGCATGCCGTCTGTGTGACAAAAATGGTTCCTCTCACTCTTTTTAGTGTATTCCAGTTCAGTGGGCAGGAAGAATCGGCACAAATTGGGGGCTTGCTCATTAAGATTAATGACATGTTGAGACTGCTGACTCTCGGAGAGGAAGGATGTGTTTTTCCTCCCTCCCTCCTGCTTTTCCCTGCTGCATCTGCCTTCCTTGCTATACTTTAATTTCCCTTTTTATGTTCTTATTTTGAAGTTTTTCCTGCAGTGACGTACACACTACTCAATACCAGTCAGATTCCCTCTTTTTGGACGAAGGACTGAGGATTACAAAACGGCTCTCTGCTCTGCCGGAGCTTTTTAGGAATTTTTACGAAGAATGCATGATGTGGAATTGAAAATTCGGCGCCTTGAGGAGAGCGCACGAAGCAAAAAACAAAAATCTGTCAATGGCTACGCAGAATGCGACCCCTCCAAACAGACGGCATCTATCGGGAAGAGCTCCCAACTCATCTGAGCTTTGGCTTTGAGACACCCAAGATGAGAAAGGAACGTCGAGGGAAACCAACTGAAACAAAAGCAGACACCTGCAGTGGGGGGTGCGGAGGGGGCTTGGGCACCTGCCCCTTTCCTCCATGATGCCCCAAGTGCCTTTTTTGAAAAAAGAAACAATTTAGCAAAATAAAATGATTTGGTTGCTGTCAGTAATGATGGCCTTTAACCAATGCTCACTTTGCCTCTGCTTTTAGGCCGGGCCCAACCATTTACATATCGGACCCACTATGACAGATTGCCTCATGCATATGTATTGGTAGTACAGCCAGGAGTATTCTTACTCATGACCGTGAAAAGATACCACAAATGAACCCATGCTTCACATTCTCACAAAGCTGCAAATCATATATTTAAGGTCCTTAATCCTTCATAAAGGATTTCCACAGAGCTTGTTTTCATTTATGTGTAAAAAGAGCTGAAATGTAAAAAAATGTTTAGTATTCTTTCAAAAATATTGTTTCAGTAGATGTTCATGTAAAACTGATCTCCAGCTTCTGGAGTTAATTTGTTTTAAACAATAGAATATATGATAGATTATATAATGAAGTGTTGATTTTTTTTCTTTTTCTAACTGCACATACACACTAAACGCGATAGATGCGACATTTAAAGTCAATGGAGGAGCGCGATGAAGCGCGACACTTCAGAAGCAGGTTTGCGTTGCGAAAAAGCTTTTCTATCTGATTTGCGCGAACAATTCACGCTACAGATGCGATGGAAAATGTGCGATGCATTTTATGTGGTGCATTTTGCGCATTTGCGTTTAACGCATCTACCGCTCGAGTTGGAAAAATCTGAACTCTGACTTAGTTCACAGGGGCAGGTCCAGCCAAAGCCATTAATTCAACATGGAGGAGAGGCTAATCAACGCCATAGCCAACCGCCCAGAGCTGTTTGACACCAGTTGTTTTCTAAATTCGGACAGGAGTAAAAAGGTCGTAGCTAGGAGAAACCTGGTAAATTAATTTCCCTTTTGATATTTTCACTGACCCGGCGAAGCCGCGGGAAAACTAGCAAGCCCGCCTTTTTTCCCGCTATTTTCCCGCTGATGTACAAATTCTTTTCCGCTGACAAGATAACGTGTTTATTCAGAGGAGATCTGCAGGACAAAGTGGAAGAGCCTCGGGGACACAAACTCCAAGGGGAAGAGGAGTGGGTCAGCAGCAGGATCAGGGAGGAAATGGAAGTTCTCCATGGTCCTGGGGTTTATAGACTTCTTCCACACCCCGTAGGAGACCAGCAGCAACATGGTGCGGGCCGCGGAGAACATCGTCCCCGAGGACCAGGGACAGCCAGAACAGGCGGCAGGGGAGTCCCAGTCAGAAGGTATGTTTACAATAAATGAATGTAGGCAGTTAATTCATGCATGTTGTCATATAGGTATATATGTTATTGTTTATTAATAAATTCGCTTTTTCGCAGATTTTTTTATTGCATAGTACAACTTTCAACAATGCAAATCACATTCTGCATCCTGATTGATGGGAGGCAATTACAAATGTCCTCCGTGTCGTGTCTCCTGCGCTTGCCAAATTTATCATGTTTGGTTCAGATAACCTTCAAGTCCAATAAAAAAAAACAGCACAAAAATATAACCATAAATATGACCCACATTCAGAAATAGACACCTGAACCGGGAAGGAAAAAGGTGCATAAAAGTGGCGCGCAGACGGAGAAAAAACGTGGCATAATACTTTTACGTTTCAAAATCTACGAAGATTTGCACTTTGACAATCTTAAAACTTGAGAACTGTGAGTAATGTTCATGTATGTCTAAATAAAGTGTGTGGCGAGGGGCTAGTTATTCTGAGAACCCCTGCTGCAATAAACCAGAGCCCACTGTATATAATTTCTCTATGACTATTGTTATCAACCTGTTTAATATTTAATATTACCTTGACAGAGCCGTCCCCTGTTGCTTCTCCTGGCTCCCCATTCCCTGGTCCCTCCGCTCCTTCTGCTGCACCCACAGGTATGTAATTTTAGCAACAGATGTACAGCATGCTTTTTACTTGCTTGAATTTCCTTGTGATTGCCTTTTAAAAAATATTTACAACCAATCTGATTATAGCCTGTTTTTTTTCTATGTTGAAAATGAAGATCTAGTAGCAGCCTTCTCATTACTTCCTGCTTTGTTTTACAGACCCACAGAGGAGGAGAGATCCGAGGCGGACATTTATAAATTAGTTTTTCTAAACAGCACAGCTGTGTTAAGTTTGGAAACATTCGACCCAAGCAATCAGTAGTTTTACTGAAAATATGAGGCAGCAGGCTCTCCAGGGCAGAAACAATGTTCTGTTTTCCTCCTCCTTCTCCCTGAGGCTCATCCACTTAAAGCTTTTTATTCCTCTCTCCTTGTAAATAGTTATATTTTATAGAGTTTTATTTAAAATACATTTTCCTAATGACTGTCTGAGTTCTACTGCACAGCAAATATTGGCACACAACCTGACACATGTAGAATTTATTTCATGTTCTATTAACGAAAAAATATAGTACTATATAAGAACATAGTGAAGACCAATTATTTAAGAGAATAAAGAGAGGTTAGTTTATTTTGGAGCAAAGCCCCAATTTATTAAGAAAATTTAAAAAAAGCAGGAAAGCTCTTTAGAGGTTTGTGGGTGGCTCTTAAAAGAGGCCATGAACTTCTCCCTCACCAGGACAGCCTCTCTGGACGAGGAGTTGGCTGCTACACGACCCAGGCCTTGCAACGGCTCCACCACAGCAGGTGCCCCTCTCTCATCTGAACGGCGCAGAAAATTGTGGAGAGCACGTCGCCTTCACACATCTCTCCGCTACTTCAGCACGAAGCTCCGTGGAGCGCCGATACAACCTCCACTGTGAGGAGAGCACACCGAAGGCACACTTCACTACCAGCCGGGTCCTGGAGAGGCGATAGTTGAAGATCCTCTTCTCTAATGGTAGGAGGCGTCCAGGGAAATGCCTCATGAGCTCCCTCCGTAGCTGGAACGCCTCGTCAGCCACACAGACATGGGGCTGGGCTCCGCGGTGTTCTCCACCAGGTAGAGGCTGGACAGGAGGCAGATGGAGCGTCCCATCTAGAGCTCCACAGCAGAGAGGGAACTTCCACCGCTCCTGGAAGCCCTCTGCGATGGACCGACAGTCTTCAGTGGAAGGTCCGGCCATGAAGTCCTCCACTAGACGGTCCCAGATGGCCGTCGCTACCTGGGGGATGATCTGGTTGTCTGTCTCTCTGTGTTGGCCCTGCAACAGACTGGCGTCCTGTTCAGAGTGTACCCTGCCTAACGCCTGATAATTGCTGGGATAGGCTCCAGCTGCCCCGTGACCCTGAATTGGATAAGCGGTTAAGAAGATGGATGGATGGATGGATTATGAGCTATTTCTCTACCGTCTGCTCTCCTGTGGTCATAAACTGTAATTGCACCTTAAATCCAACAGACCAGCATTCCCACACCACTAACAAGCCTGCTGACTAAAAACAGCTCAGACACACTAAATCCGCTATGCAGTAATTGATTCAATGCGCTCAAATTTTGTATAGGATTATTTTTTTGACTCAGTGATGACGTATGACATGTCTACCGACCAGTGGAGTGGAGTTTGAATAAAATAAGACAACCTATTTAACACAATCGGCCGTTTTATTTAATGTTGTCGAGAAAACTCGACCGTGGTGCCAAGAGGGTTGATTATTTATCAGCGTGAGAAATGGCATGTGTGGCGTGTGAGCGTGTGAAGTCGGTGAAATGTGTGTGTCTCACCCTCATTGCGTGAGACTTGAGACTAGGATTACATTGATAATCAAATTATGATGTATTATTAGTGTACTGAAGGACAGATGCTGCTGTTCAGCATCAGTGTGTAGATCTGCAGCTGCTGATAATCAGAGTTTGTGTTTAAAACAGGGAGCAGAAGTGAAGAAAACATCCTGAAGCTGCTGCTGGAGTCTGTTAGCATGGCTAGCTCCGCTCTGAGTCTCTGTGGGGCTGTTTTCAGCTCTATGGAGCTGCTTCTAATTCACACTGACAGAGAAAACATTGGTTTCATGTTAAAGGAGGCAGAAGAGTCAGAAAATAAAACAGTAGGAGCAGAAAGAGACCAACAAGGGCTTCATTAGCCAATCAGGAGCTGGAAACCTGCTAACCGCAAACGCTGCCTGCTGCCCTCTGGTGGACTAAAGTAGGAACAATTAGTAAACCTGGAAACATATGTGATTATAATTTCCTTTCTTTTCCTTCATATTAAAACTGTCGTAAATGACTGTAGATGTGAAGATATTTTAACAGGTTTATTAATTATTTTAATAGGCAACATAAGTGTGAAAATTAATTTAGAGAGGGCAGCCTGCACATAAAACATCTACATTTTTAAAAATGTATTTTTATTCAGATAGACCATAATAATACTAATGATTATAATGTGTCTGTTATAATCATGATCTCCTTAACAACAATAAAGTCAGCTGATTTTATCTGATAAGTTGTAATTACAGCAAAGAAATAAAAACAATTATCCGGTTGAACAATTAATATTAAAAAGAATCTCTGTAGTTACATAATTTCACCACCTGAGGGAAGTGAGGACCCGTAATCACCATTATATACCATCATTTTTGTCTGTACTGTGGTTTTAACAGGATTTTAGCCAGTATAACAGTAGATATTTATACATCAGGAAATCTACTTTTAACAAAATAGTGCTGATAACCAGAATAGTGTCTGATCCATATATGGCATAAATATATTAAAATAATCTTTATTTGCTGTTGTGGGAATGAAAACCACAAAGCACTGTTAAGGTAGATATTATGTGTATTACATGCTATATTATATGGGAATGTAACCTTCAGCATGTCGACCCAGACAAGTTCATTCTGTGAAAGTTCATAAGCAGTAAAATAAAGAAATAATATGACATGACCATCAGATACATAAAGACAAAATATATTAGCCTGGGATAAAAATGTTCCACCACAGTGGCTTAGACTGTGTGCAGAAATAAGAAATCTGACCTCAGGTTTTACGCACTTGTAGCGTAAAAAGTTAAATATAGAAAATTTATTAGACGTTTGGAAAAAAGAACAAATGATGTACATGTATTTGTGGCCGGTTTTATTTTTGATTATAAATTAGAAGGATTGTTGTGTCTCATCCAGACCAGTTGGTGTCGCTAATGAGTCCGTGTCTTCTTCACCAGAGGAAAGCTAGCAGCGTTAGCTTCCCTTCTGCTTGGAGTTTCCAGTCAGAATGTCTTCAGTCCAGCTTCAACGAGAGTTGATCAACGAGCAGTTAACTCCTGCTGAAGAAACATTCCCAGAGTTTAAAGAAACCTTCAAGTCCGAGGAAGAGATGGATGATCAGCGCAGACTGCTGGATTTCACCCGGCGGACACCCCAGATCATCTTACAGCGGATAGGTAGGAAAAACTGCCCATCCTAACGTTAGTTGATGAGCCACGATGCACATGAAGGTTTGAAGGCGTTTATTTAGGAGGATTTCTAGGTGAAATAAAAGGCAACAAAGCTACAGATTGCCTCTGATTTCTGTTTCTGCTTCCAGAAACGGACAAAGGTCGATTCCTCCTGATGGTTACAAAAGCAAAAATGATAATACTGCAAATCTGATTATTGTAAAGTGTTTCGCACGTGTTAATATTTAGTTTGTATTTGATTTATTGAAATTGTCTAATATTGATTGGCCATAAGATGCTCCATCTGTGTGCTGACAGGAACCTCTGACCTTAAAAAGCTTTCTTTAGATCCATCTACAGACTTTTACTAAAAATACTTTTTTTACTCTCTGTTTTTGTCCCTGATTAGTTCTCTGATAGTTATTTATTTCAGTTTTGTTTATTTATATGTCGCTAATTCAATCATACAATCATACTTAAAGGCAAATACTATATCAATTTTGGCTCACTGTTTCATAATGATTTTTTTTCTACATAAAACAATGGTCTGCGCTGAGGCGAGTTTGCTACCATGTACTCGGTCAAAACCAGCCGGACTTTTTGGCCATCTGAGTCGTCTGCCCCTTGGTAAACTCAGACACCAGGCTGTGGTAACTGGTGTTGAAGAACATGTCTCCTTTTCAGTGGCACAGAAATGGTGTAGGGCACAACAGGTGGTGATGACATGTGGAGTGAATGTGTAATGAAAGTCACTTCTCTCCATCAACACCTGCCAGCGTGACTTCAGCCTCCCAAAAGCTATTTCCACATGTGGTTGAACTAATATAGACATTAAATGATTCCTGTTCAGCTGTTAGATGTGTTGAATGCGAGTATCCTTTCATTAACCACTTCGTGAGCGGATAGGAGGGGTATCCTAGCAGGAAGAGGTCAACTGCAGTGCCAATGATGTCTCTGGGGTCCTGAAAAGTAACCCAAAAAAAAGCTAAACTTAATTTTGATTAACTATATGCTGATGCTATGAAGATCTCTAAGCCAACAGCATAAAGTAGTTCCAAAAGAGGGTCAAAAAAAATCTTCCACAACAGTTGTAAAGCAGCTTAAAGTAAAGAATTCTGGTATCTAACCATTTAACTGTAATACTACTACAACATAATTGTAATCATGTAAAAGTACAACCATCCAAGCCTTTACTTGCTAAACAGTAAAAAAAGTTTTACGTTTAACTTCAGTAAGGAAAGCCATCAGAGTTATTAAATGTTAATGGTATGGAAAAATTCAGGTATATTAAACTGATGCAAAATCAATAGATTCTAAATCATTTAAAGTAGAACATGCTTTAATCATCACATTACAGTAATTACACATATGTATGTATAAATACACACACACATATTATAGTACAGATCGAAAGTTTAGACACACCTCATTCAAAGAGTTTTCTTTATGTTCATGACTATGAAAATTGTAGATTTACACTGAAGACATCAAAACTATTCATTATAAACGTATAGAATTATATACTCCACAAAAAATTGTGAAACAACTGAATATGTCATATCCTAGGTTCTTCAAAGTAGCCACCTTTGTTTCAGACAAATATGCACTCAAAGGTCAACACAGGTCAATAAACCTGCAGATTTGGGGAGTTTTCACATGGTACTGGAGTTGGGTAACGTATTTGCCCAAAATTCACTTATTTCCTACCATGTGAACATAGCCTGGACCGTGCCAGGATACAGCCAGAGAGACCTGCCTTGGAGGTAGTATCGGAGTCCAGGTACGAGTGGATACGTATCATGTGAACACATGTTTACAGCCTGGTTCAAAAAAATCATTTTAGGTTAGATAGTTCAGGTTTACCATCATGACAACTCTGAGGGGGGTGAATTTTTTTCTAACTTCTCCTTTTGTTTGTTATTTAAACTTGAAAGTATGAGTAATTAGAGGCGTGTCCTTTTGATTGACAGGTCCATCTAGGCTAACGCTGGTGGCTAATGGTGGCTAATTGTAGCTAATAGTGGCTAACTGTAGCTAATAGTGGCTAACTGTAGCTAATAGTGGCTAACAGTGGCTAACTGTAGCTAATAGTGGCTAACTGTAGCTAACTGTAGCTAATAGTGGCTAACTGTAGCTAACTGTAGCTAATAGTGGCTAACTGTAGCTAATAGTGGCTAACTGTAGCTAATAGTGGCTAATGGTGGCTAACTGTAGCTAATAGTGGCTAACTGTAGCTAATAGTGGCTAATAGTGGCTAACTGTAGCTAATAGTGGCTAACTGTAGCTAATAGTGGCTAACTGTAGCTAATAGTGGCTAATGGTGGCTAATTGTAGCTAATAGTGGCTAACTGTAGCTAATAGTGGCTAACTGTAGCTAATAGTGGCTAACTGAAGCTTATAGTGGCTAACTGAAGCTAATAGTGGCTAACTGTAGCTAATAGTGGCTAACTGTAGCTAATAGTGGCTAACTGTAGCTAATAGTAGCTAACTGTAGCTAATAGTGGCTAATGGTGGCTAATTGTAGCTAATAGTGGCTAATGGTGGCTAACTGTAGCTAATGGTGGCTAACTGTAGCTAATGGTGGCTAACTGTAGCTAATAGTGGCTAACTGTAGCTAATAGTGGCTAACTGTAGCTAATAGTGGCTAACTGTAGCTAATAGTGGCTAATTGTAGCTAATAGTGGCTAATGGTGGCTAACTGTAGCTAATAGTGGCTAACTGTAGCTAATAGTGGCTAATGGTGGCTAACTGTAGCTAATAGTGGCTAACTGTAGCTAATAGTGGCTAACTGTAGCTAATAGTGGCTAACTGTAGCTAATAGTGGCTAATTGTAGCTAATAGTGGCTAATGGTGGCTAACTGTAGCTAATAGTGGCTAACTGTAGTTAATAGTGGCTAATGGTGGCTAACTGTAGCTAATAGTGGCTAATGATGGCTAATGGTGGCTAACTGTAGCTAATGGTGGCTAACTGTAGCTAATAGCTTGCTTCGTAGTCTGCTGTCCCCCTCTGCTTGCAGGGAAGCTCTTCACAGCCTGGGACTAACGTAAAGACTTCAGTCATTTGGTGTTTCTTAACTCCACTATCAGTTTCCTCTGCAGTTTTTATTCGGTTTTGGGTGTTAATCTGCAATTATTGGACAAAGATGGCTTGCTGTGGTGTTGATTACAGTAACAGACCATCCAGGAAGTTTCTGCTTTGGGGGGAGGCTCCATACCGAGGGATGCTTCACCAGCTGTCAGGTGGCCGAGAGGAATGCTGTTCTGGTCGGAGCTTTTATTTCTTTTACACGCGAGTTGGAGCAGCAGAGCAGAAAGTCTGCAGGACGAAGAAGCCGCGGCATCAGAGAGTGGGAGACGGCTAGGTCAGGCTGGATTACAGAGTTGGACTCTAGACAGAATGGATGATCGCTGGTTAGATCAGTACTGGTGTGAGGAACACAGCTGGAGGCATGAATTAATGGATGAGATGTGAGGTGAGTCAAAAGTCTTATTTTTTGAGAGGATCTGAGTTTCTCGTGAGGATCTTGTGTGTGTGACATTTCTCACATAAAATTTTTTGAACACTGACTTCCTCTTAAAATCACTTCCACTTAGTTCCTTCTATGACCATAGCCCTTTAGGGGCGCTGTTGTGCTGCTGTTTGTGTTGTTTTCTCGCTGATCAAGCACATTTGGAACGTCATGCCTGGGATTAGATTGGGCAAAGTTTTACACAGGTTTTGGACATAATGAAATTGGGTCACAAATTGTGGTCCCCTTTGTCCCTACTGACTTAAAGATAATATAGCCTATTAGGCTGATATTAGTTCTTTGTTTAGGAATTATTTTGACTTTGGTGGTGATGATCAGCATAATCATGATGTTTTTTATGATCTAAGCCGCTCCGTTATTTGTTGTTCTTGAACGGCTGTAGGGCAGAAAATCGACTGCATGTGGATCCCCTGTTGCTTTTGTTTGTTCAGATCCTCTTAAACTATCAAAATTATTTGTATGTTTTTGACCATTGTGCCAAAAAATATATAGGTGTGTGGACGTGAATTTAGAAATTGGAGTGCAAGGTAAAGAATTTGGCTCCCCCAAAAGCTTTGTTAAGAAAACAGCAGAAGTCATGTAGCTTGGGGTGATTAGCCACAGTGTTTATCAGTATTTCGGCGAAGTTCAGATTTTTCAACATCGTTGGCAGATAAAAAAACGATGGTGACACGCAAATGCACAAATTGCACCAAATAAAACGACGCATGTAGTTTCTGACGTGCATCAAACGCCTCATTTGTGCTAATGTGACACGCAAATGAGGCAGAAATGCTTTTTCATGAACAACCCAACACTCTTGAGCGCACTTCTACATTGACTTGGATTAAAATTACAGCCCTGCTTAAAACTCTTCTGCTATATATAAGGGCTGTTTTTATAAATTTGATCAGGAATCGCAGGAGAGAGAATTCCAGTTCTATCAAGTTTATTACAACAGATTAAATATTCAGATTACAGAGTGAGTGACTTTCTTTAAAGGTACAATGTGTAAAACAATTGTCTTTTTAATCATCAAAATTAAGTACTGCTTTCATAAATGCGTATTTTAAGTAGGTGTAATCACAATTGCACTATCATGAACGCGTTCTCTTGTCTTAGAAAACATTGTTTATAGATACACACGGTGGACCGCCCCCCCCCCATCTGAGGCTGCCATATTGCATCGCCATCTTTAAATACGTTAGCCGAAAGGGGATAAAACTTCTTAACTTACATTTTAGCCAGTTATGTCGGGAGGAGGGGGAGAGGTGAAGAGAAGAAACGGGCAACAAAACCGTGGAACATAGTTTTCAATTTCAACGGAGGACCATCCATACTTTTTGCCCCGTGAGAGGGAGGAACCATAACCCAGAAAAGAAAAAGAAATAACCGGGAGAACGCCGCGGCTTCCATGGTAATGACGTGTTATAACCACAAGATGCTTGCATTCACTTAGCGTGCCACTAGATGGGGGTAAGGGTTAGTTAATTCTTACACTGGGGCTTTAAAGCTTAGAGAATGGTAAAATTAACGTCTTGGGTCCTCCTCTTGACAGGTCCCGATTGGTCAGGCTGCCGCTGCTCTCCTAATAAGGTGGATCTTGGGGTTGTTAACTTTATTTCAGACAAATATGCACTCAAAGGTCAACACAGGTCAATAAACCTGCAGATTTGGGGAGTTTTCACATGGTACTGGAGTTGGGTAACGTATTTGGCCAAAATTCACTCTTATTTCCTACCATGTGAACATTGTCCTGGACCGTGCCAGGATACAGCCAGAGAGACCTGCCTTGGAGGTAGTATCGGAGTCCAGGTACGAGTGGATACGTATCATGTGAACACAAGCCGTACTCTGGCCATACCTACACAATAGACGCGCTACACGGAAATGACAACACCACCGGCCGAAATTACAGAATCACAACGCAACCATAAAGAGACCAAAACAATGCGATTCAAGCATCCCACAGCAACACAGGAGGTTACAAAGGAGCGGGTTTACGACAACACTCACCCTATAGATGGCTTCAGGTAGCAGTTTACCAGTAGACCAATTTGTTTACATTCTAGGCTGTCGCTCGTTTTATGACGTCAGTACTTCTCACTCCCTTGTTTGTTCGACAGCTACAGAATTATTTGTATACCGTGGGATATTACTGACAGTAACTAACTTATGATGCTTCAGTCACAGACCAGGATTTCATGCTTTGCCTGAAACAAGCTATAAGCCTCTGGAGTCTGAACGACTTTCTCAGCCTCTAAGTAAAATTTGACAAGCTTAGATTGGGTCACCACTAAACAAATATCTTCATTATTTTGGTGCTACAGTGCCAGACCCCCCCTGGGCCCTATTAGCCCCTCTTGTTAACCTCCTGGATACGCCCCTGCTCAACAACACTGATGGGAACAGTCACTCATTAATCTAAAAACTCACAGGAGCCTATGTGTCAGGAGAGAATGAGAAAGGATTTTTTTATGACATTGGTCTCAGCACATTATTAAAAGTCTGTTGATTTTGACCCTGTAACTTTGGCCAAAAGCACGACCAGCTGCACTCTAGGGCTCAAAGAGCTGGTAACAAAGATACTTGGTTCGCTGCTGAAGTTACCATCTCAAAGCCGAAATAAAAGGAAATAAAACTTGAGGTCGGTTGAAATGGTTTTTAATCCTAAATAACTCTGAGAATTTCAAATGTAATTGAAACATGTTTTATTCTCCATCCCTCTCACATAAGAAAGAGGAAGTGAACATGATATGCAACACCATCAGATGTCGGGAGAAATCCGGGAGAATGGAGGCTCCGGGATATTTTCAGGAAGAGCAAGGAAATTCGGGACTCTCCTGGGAAAATCGTGAGGGTTGGCAAGTATAGTTTTAACCCAAAGATAACCGCTGCAGGGATAATGGGAAAGTACATATGGTGCAACATGCGTTTTGTGGACTTTGAGAAGGCGTTCGACCATATCCCTCGGGTGTCCTGTGGGGGGTATCAGCCAGGACCGATTTCATTGCCACACGCTCTTCACCACATAGTAGAAAATAACGTTTTTAACTAAGTGCAGCTGCTGGCAAGAGCGAAGCACACAATTTTGATTAAGTGTTTCCAAAAAAGAGGAGCCTCGTCTATAGTTTAGAAGTTTATCGGCTTTAAAAGGTCAGACAAGAACTGAACAGCAAATCTTTTACAAGCACTATTGTGAGTAACCAGTAGGGGGGAGAGTTGAGCGCTATTTGACAGTCTGTAGGTAAACGCAGTCAACAGTGACAAAACCAGTAGGAAAGAAATAATTGATAGCGGTAAATATGTTTTACACGCCATCTACCATACTTCTTCCGTCATTTTTTCTGTTGTAATCTGAATATTAACCAGCTAATAATCTCCTACAGTCGCCATGTTTATTTTACTTCTTCTTTGGAAAAATCCGGTCTGAGTCTATACTCTGCCCCCTAGCGGGATTCTTCAGTACTACACGCAAAGCAATTAGAAGATGCAATTTGTTGCTTGCGCCAATGTAAGGTTTTAAAAAATATATACTTTCAGCCTTAGAACATCAAGAATGTCTACCTGTGTCTGGAAAAAACACTACGATGCATTCCATATGGCAGTACAATGGGCTATTTAAAGCACTTTTTTATATTCTTCATTCTTATAAGATAATGTGGATATGAACGGTCTTATTTGGAAAAAAATACAGTTAAATACCGATATTTTTTTTAAAAATACCGTGATATGAAAATTTTGCCATACTGCCCAGCCATAGATTAGGATCAGCACCTCCAAATCAGAGACCATGGTCTTGAGCCGGAAAAGGGCAGGGTGCCTTCTTTGGGTTGTGGATCCTTAAGTGGAGGAATTCAAGTATCTGGGGGTCTTGTTCATGAATGAGGGAAAAATGGAGCGAGAGATCGATAGGCGGATTGGTAAGGTGTCTGCAGTTATGCGGCCGCTGTACCGGTCTGTCGTGGTGAAGAGAGAGCTGAGTCGAAAGGCAAAGCTCTCTATGAAATCGTATGAAATCAGACGTATTGTAATATAGTTTTTTTTGAAAAAAAAAGAAAACAAATCAGACATATTGCTCCACCATTTTGCCTGTCTGTTGACTCGGATCTTTATGTTACCTTCACATCGCTACATGTACATTTATACGCCGAAATTATGGCAGTGTCAATGGTTGATAGTTTGTTGCCAATTTTAGCTAGGTCACTCTTCTACGATTTCGGGGCTTCCACTGCATTGTGGGATAGTGTAGCGTCCGCCGGTTGCTTACTGTGGCGGTGGTGCACATCCAGGAAATGTATGCCTACTAGTCAGATCCATACTGGAGATTCTGATCTAATACATCGCTCGCATATTGCTTTCCGCCTGCTACGTAGTCGACATATTCGGATGCAGCCATTGTGAGTGGTGAGTGGCGTAGGTGTGGTTTTTATTTGGGCAGCTTAATGAAGCTTTAGCCATGCGTTTTCCCCCTGGTGGTTGGCAGACTTTTGGTTGAGGGAGTGTATGCTCGCATTTTGAATGTAAATATCCTTGACGATCAGATTCATTTAATTGTGGCCACAAAAATCGTGATCGCGATCAAATTCCGATTAATTGTGCAGCTCTGGTATCAGTATTTCACTACTTAATCTCATTATGTAGTGTTTATTTTCTTATTTTAATCATCCTTCAAGTGTTTCCTCTATGCTGTCCCTCCGCTGGGCGCCCTGGGTCAGTGCCTTGGCTGCTGCTGTTGATCTGCTGTCGATGCAGATGGCTCCTATGATGGCGTTCCCTGGCTCATCTGTACTCAGCCTGTTGTATGCGTGCGTGAGAGATGGGTTGGGTATACTTGTTATTTTTTTATTCTTGGTTTGGGAAGGGGGGTCATGTTAATCTGTAAAGCACTTTGAGAAGCTATGTAGTTTGAAAAGCGCTTTTATAAATAAAGATTGATTGATAATTGGAATAGAGACCACAGGAAATTCATTGTTAAAAAAACAAACTGATTAAGATCTTTAACATTGAATATAAACCATTTCTGCTGTTTGCTTTTTTAGACCATCTACTGGATAATGAATGGAAAGAAGAGGTTTTCTCTGACCAGCAGCTCTGTAAACAGGAGAGTGATTCCAGTTTGGACCAGAAGGAAACAGAACCTCTTCAGGTGAAAGAAGAACAGGAAGAACCAGAACAGTTCTGGATAAAAGAGAAACCATTGGAGCTCTGCATAAATGAACAAAAAGACCAGCTTGTATTGAAGCAGGAGACTGAGGATGCGTTCATGGTGACTCCTACTATTGAGGAAAAGTGCCACATTAAACCAGAACCAATCAAGAACCAAGTCGTCTCTCAGGACTCTAATGGAACTGAGAACCAGAATCAGGAAGGAAACCATCATAAAGACTCAGGATTAAAACAAGATAAAGGCCAGAAACAAAATTACATGTGTAAGAAAACAACAAAGCTCAACAATTCAGAACCCAAAAGGAAGAAGAAATATCAAACAGAAAACGATTTGAATTTTTGTAAAATATGTGGCAATTTGTTTACTGAATATAGGAACTGGATGTTACATTTGAAAAGTCACACAGATGAGAAGCCTTTCTCTTGTACACTTTGTGGTAAATGTTTTACTCAGAAAAGTCATTTGACTACTCACATGACAGTTCACACAAGTGAGAAGCCTTTCTCTTGTACACTTTGTGGCAAAACTTTTACTCAGAAAGGTAATTTGACTACGCACATGAAGGTTCACACAGGTGAAAAGCCTTTCTCTTGTACAATTTGTGGCAAACGTTTCACTCAAAAAGTTAGTTTGAGTGGTCACATGAGAAACCACACCGATGAGAAGCCCTTCTCTTGTAAAATTTGTGGCAAAGGTTTTACTTGGAAAGTTGGTTTGAGTAGTCACATGAAGATCCACACAGATGAGAAGCCTTTCTCTTGTACAATTTGTGGCAAAGGTTTTACTTGGAAAGTCACTCTGAATTGTCACATGAGCGTCCACACAGGTGAGAAGCCTTTCTCTTGTACACTTTGTGGCAAAGGTTTTACTCAGAAAAGTCATTTGACTATTCACATGACAGTTCACAGAAGTGAGAAGCCTTACTCTTGTACACTTTGTGGCAAAGGTTTTACTCAAAAAGTTAATTTGAGTAGTCACATGAGGATCCACACAGGTGAGAAACCTTTCTCTTGTACAATTTGTGACAAAGGTTTTGCTTCGAAAGTTAGTTTGAATTGTCACATGAGTGTCCACACAGGTGAGAAGCCTTTCTCTTGTACAATTTGTGGCAAAGGTTTTACCAAAAAAAGTAATTTGAGTAGTCACATGATTGTCCACACAGGTGATAAGGCTTTCACTTGTACAATTTGTGGCAAAAGTTTTACTCAAAAAATTAATGTGAGTAACCACATGAGGATCCACACAGGTGAGAAGCCTTTCTCTTGTACAATTTGTGGCAAAGGTTTTACTTGGAAACTTACTTTGAATTGTCACATGAGTGTCCACACAGGTGAGAAACCTTTCTCTTGTACAATTTGTGGAAAACGTTTTAGTCACAAAGTTTCCATGAATTGTCACATGAGGATCCACACAGGTGAAAAGCCTTTCTCTTGTGCAGTTTGTGAGAAAGGTTTTACTCAGAAAGCTCATTTGACTACTCACATGAGGGTGCACACAGGTGAAAAGCTCAGTTAACCAGAAACGACACTGCAATTGTAGGCAGATGCACAGTAAATGTTAGCGCCTCCCTGCTGTCGTGCTGGGGCATTGCTTTGCAACACTGAAAAACCAACTGAGAACTGTAAACGAAAAATGTCACCATCAACACGTCTGGGTGCAAACTTGCTGACGGAGAAGTATAAACTTGGCTTCATCCAGGAAAGGCACATGAAAAATACTCAATCTAAGATTTATCGATGGTTCTAATCCAACACGTAATGTGACAATGTATGAAGGAAAAAACAAGACTTTGTGAAATATCAAAGATTTAAGGCTCCACCTTTGGTGTCTGCTAGGGTTGGGCGATGTCCCCCAAATTGAGAGTTGTGGACAATGACATCGCCAGGGATGCCTCGAGTTTCCTAAGATTGAAATAATTTAGCCGGCAGAAAATTGTCACATATATAACCTAAATAAAATTTTAACTACTTCAAAAAAGATTTTAACCTAAAGTTAGAATCTGACGTTCTGAATAAATCTCAAATTTAAGTTTAATCGTTGGGTTGTTTTAGTGTACCACTCATTCTTTATAACCGCTGTAGTTATTTTCCCTGTCCACCAGAGGGCAGAAAACGCCATGGTCTCAATGGCCACTGGCTGCTCTGCTTTGTGACCGCATACCATGGAGGCCACCATTTCTCCTCCATTGCTGTAGTACCTCAATTTGGCCACTAGGCCCCCATTGAAAAGCATTGGACTTTAGACACGTTAAAAACAACTTTAATGCCTGGTGCCCACTTTTTTAAAACTTTCTATGGCTACATATTCTTCCTGAGATAACGCTTGGCTCGCCAAAAACATAGGCACCAGGCTAGTTTTCGTAAGATAATCTTTTGAAATCTTGCATAATTAATGAGGGGGCCGGACTTTGATTGACAGGCTGTTTTGATGGACTTTAATTGTAGTAACACTAAATTTTGAATAATTATTTCAAGTTACTAGTTCTTACCTTTTGTGGTTTGAGAAATAGGAGAACCGTCGGAGGAGCGCAGATACGGCAGCAGTCAGGCATGGGGCTATTAGCCTTTAGCTTAGCTAGCCAAGTTTAGCATCAGAGCTAAAGATGCGGGAGCAGAATGGGTGTGATTACGACCGAACTACACGCCCCGCGAGAACACAGTCTACAGTGAAGATCCCGCCCCTATGCGCTTTTTAGGAACATGCCTTGTCATGAATTCCCCCATGAAAGTCATTCTGGTAAACGGGGAGGAGTGAGGAGGCGCTGTCTAATCTTTTTTACAGTCTATGCATGGTCTCCATATCAGCTGTAGTTACCTTCCATGTCAACCTAGTTCTCCAATTGGAACAGAGCATACTTGGTTGATGTCGCTGCTCAGCTACGATAATTCCAGAATTTCAATAAATTGACCAGCTTTACTCGGGAATTGGATTAATTACACATTTAAAATCAATAGTAAAATAAGAAAAACGTTTTTTGACAAGCCAAATATTAAAAATTATGACGAAATATTGATACAAAATAGTGAACCTATAAAATAGTGGTCTTAAGTTTTCATTGCTGATTATAAAAGGCTCTATTGATTAAATGCTGGTTTACCTCCTCATATTACTTACAGGCTTCTTAGTGAAACATGATTGTTTATTAAAATGAAAACTCTTGCTTCCTTCATAGTAGTATTTGCTTACAAATTATTTATTGCTCAACTGACATTGATGATGACCAGCTTTAGAGGTATACAGTTAATTGATTAATTTGATTATAGTTTCCGCTGGATACAAAAACTAATCATTTAAGGTATTTAATATTTTACCAACCTGGGTCAGCGTTGTTGCTATACAACTGCATAATTTATTTGCAAAACTACTAAACACGGACTAACAAACGTATTGTTTTTTTATCATCATCAGGTAAACTATCAAATGCCCGCAACATAAATAGACGAAATGTTTTTACTAAAGGTTTTTTATTAGAATGACACAAATCAACCAACAAGTACAGGAAATTTATACTATGACCATATCAAAAGCATATATATAGATGAGGAGACTGAAAAAGATGATCCAGGACACGGGTAAAGAAAATCGCTCGGAGCAGAACATGCACTCTGGTCTCTACCCGGCAGAGCTGTCTGCTGAAAACAAAGAAATTGTTGGATTGACCGGAAAGCTAAACAAAGACAGAAACTCATTGTACGTGAGTCGTCGTCCCTCTCCGTTAATCATCCCCCTACTAACCCAATTTTTTTTTTAAATAAAGTGATGTATTTCTAAACAAAATATCTTTGTCGTTCCAGATGAGGTATTTGTGTGGTGAAAAACTATGTTTATATATCGGGGACCATGCTAAAAGGACCTGCTTATGGAAAGATGAGTTTCACAGGGAGTTTGTCGATATTGTAATTGCAATTTAGGACAAACTAAAAGCCGCCAAAATCAAAAAATGTTTGGCCCCAATTAATTTTAAAAGTATTATTTAGGGTGGAGAAGTCCAAAAAATTAAGCCCTCCTGATTCATAGGTGTTCATAACAGCTTTCCTGATGTAATGAGTTTGATTTTTCCAAATAAAGTATAAAAGCATATGGTCAATATCTTTATTGATGTTTCTATCGAGATGTAAGGAGAGAGCAGCATATGTCAAACGCGATAATCCTTCAGCCTTAGTAATTAACTCTCTACCTTTAAGAGAAAGATCACTCTGTAACCATTGGTTGAGTTTCTTTTGGGTTGTTTGTATAATTGGCGTAAAATTTTAGGAACATCTTAACTTTGCGTCTTTACAGATTTTTTTATTGTATGCGACCTCTTGTTTAACGGGAATGTTGCTAATAACATTAGTAGGGCAATTTTTAATTGCTAGCAACTCACATTTCTTTAGATTAAGGTGTAAGCCAGAGGCTTTAGAGAAATTATTTATCGCACGAAGAGTGAGAGGGATTTGATTTGCATTCTTCAGGAAAATCGTGGTGTCATCTGCCAGTTGACTGATGACCTCCTTATCAAATATAGTAATTCCTTCTATTGCACTTAGAAATGTGAGTTGCAAGAATTTGTGTACAAAGTAAAAATAAATATGGGGAGATGGGACAACCTTGCCGAATACCACGTTTTAAGTTAAATCTGGGGGTAGAACCATTTCTCATATTAATGGAACTATAACTGTTAGCATATATTGTTTCAATAGCTCTACAGAAAAAATCTCCAAAACCGCATTTTTTTAATGATTGGAAAATAAATTAATGTTCGATCGTGTCAAAGGCCTTATAAAAATCCAGGAAGAGAATGAAGCTATCATCATGGATCAACTCTGAATAATCAAGTAAGTCCAAAACCAATCTAATGTTGTTAGATATGTCTTTTTTTCATAAATCCAGACTGTTATCATTAATAACTGTTTCTAGAACCTCTTTAATCCTGTTTGCAAATACCATGGCCGTAATCTTATAGTCATTGTTCAGCAGGGAGATGGGCCTCCAGTTATCAATAAAAAGCAGGCGTTTATTCAGTTTTGGAATAAGTATAATCAGACTCTGAGTTAGAGTAGGAGGGAGAGTTTTATCATTTATACTTTCTATAAAAACTTGTAGTAAAAATGGAGCTATGCGGTCTGAAAAGATCTGATAAAATTCTGCAGTTAAACCATCTGTGCCGGGAGATTTATTCAGTTTTAATGCAGTAATGGAAATACAAATTTCTTCTAAAGTGAGAGTACTATCACAGTAACTTCAATCTTCCTTTTTGTTGTTCTGACCGCTCTTTGTTATAAGTTGAGCTATATAATTTAGTGTAAAATGCAGCACAGTAATTTGAGATTTGTTTGTGATTGTCAGAGATAATACCATCAATATTTAATTGATAAATTGAATTTGTCTTTGATCTATTTTTGTTCCAGCCTAAAAAAATAAGCAGAATTTTGTTCCCCCTCTTCCTGGTTGTTATAAAAGCACCCTCCGCTTTGTGTTGGTATAGGCTATCTAATTTAGTTTGCAGATCTAAAAGTTCCCTTTTGTCATCATCCAAAATTTCTTCAGGGGATCTCTGGAAAAAATAGGTTATTTTACTAAATATATCATTCTCTTCAGCTTTTCTAAGTTTAGTGATTTGACTTCCATACTTTCTAAGAAATTCACCTGATTCAAATTTGAGAAGTTCCCAATTAGTGCAGAAAAATCTCGCTCTGTTGGCTTTATCCCAATAATATGTAATTAAGTTATTAAGATGAACCTTAACCGTTTTGTGCTTTAGTCAGGAGCTATTCAGTTTCCAGTAGGAGAATTTATGTAGACTGCTGTTAGAAGTCGACATTTGGATATTAATGTAAATTTCCCTGTGATCAGTAAGAGGGGTGGCAAGTATATCAACAGTGATGTTGTTTTTATCAACCCAATTAGAGACGAGCCAGAAGTCAATGCGACACTGTCTGGTTCCTGTCTTATTGCTCCAGGTGAAAAGTCTGTCATCTGGAAATTTTTCTCTCCAAATATCAACATCAAATTGCTCCATAAAGTTCTTTCAATTTGTATTGACAGATGATTGCTGTCTTGGAGGCCATTTATCACGTGTGTTATCTAAGGCAACATTAAAATCTCCACCAATCAGAAGGATTGCATTAGGATATTTAGAGAGCCAAGGGAGGATTCTGTCCCCTAGGGTATCAAGCAATTTGTCATTCTCAGTTTTGTTGTTATAGCCATAAATATTGGCTGTAATAAAGGTAATGTCATCATGCTTCATAACCAGGCAGATGTAGAGTCCCGAGTTGTCACAGTCGAAATGCAACACATCACCAGCAGAGTTATTTTTTAAGATGGCGACTCCGGCAGAACGCTCAGAGCCATGGGATAACCATATATCACTACCCCATTGGGATCTCCAAAACCTAGTATCATCAGATACAGAATGACTCTCTTGAAAGAAACGAAAATGTGTTTAAAACTGTTTAGCAAATAGGCGCCTGGTATTAAGAGAAACTACAGAAAACGACAAAGTGACTTAAGGAAAGTTAAATGGAACAAATATAAAGTTCAGATAAGCTTCTGAAAGAGAACCTGCAGGAGAAGTTGACCAGGCCCTGCACTATCTAAGCAACAAACAGCAAAAATCTGATAACGTTTTCACACACAAAAAATAGCATTTAGTTTTCAATTTTCAAGTATATTCTGTTGTAGGGAGAAAAATAATAAACCAGCTTTTAAACAAAAGCCTCCTTTTTACCCAGCGGTAAATATATCCCAATTAAATGAAAAGTAACCAAAAACTTTGCCAAAATATTGCCCAGATAAATTGTAAGGAAAAGTTGCGACCTCAAAAACAGATGTTTGAATGAGCATCTCTATGGGGGAGGAAAAACTTCTGATCCACTGATGAATCCACGACCTCCCACACAGTAAGCTGGCTTTCCTTCCTTGCGAGCTTTGTCCATCAGTGGCCACAGTTTGTCACGCCGTTCTCTGTCTTCCCTGGACAGGTCTTCAGCAAATCTCAGAGGAGGATGTTTTGGCCGCTTTCCATTGGGCATCTCGGCCAAATCGTGCTTTAAACTGAATGATGATGCATCTAGGCTTGGTGTGATTTCGCTGTTTGGCTCCAAGACGGTGTACGGTATTAATGGCATCAAGCAGCCGTGTTTTTTGTTCAGGATGCACATGCTCCGTACATCCGTCCATCCGTACATCCTTCTCCGTCTCCTTAACGCCATGTAGCCTGAGATTCCATCTTCTGGAATATCTTTCCAACTCAGATGTCCTCTGTTGGCAGTTGTCCGCTCGACCTTCGTCTCGTTACCCTTTTTTCCGGTGAACACACTTTTTCTTTGACATCTTTCATTTCAGCGCACACAAAGTCAATAGTTTTTCTTTAGACCTTCGATCTGGAGCCTGTTCTCTCTTACCATGCTCTCTCAATGCTATCAGATCTTGAGTTTATCAGTGCTGACAAACTGGAAATGATTTCATTATTATTATACATCCCTTTTTTAGCAGGTGTAGCGTGAAGCGGAGGAAACTCATCCGTTTCGTCTTCGGTTAATATAATGGCCGAAGCAGAAGCTACATAATCATGGCAGATGTCCATTAGCTCGTTGCCAGGCGAAATATTAGCCTCGTTAGCCAACTCTGGCGTATGCTTAGCTTTGGAGCTTTCCAGTCCTCTTTTCCCTACTTTCTGGTTCGGCATTCTCTTGGCTTTTAATTTTTAATTCTGTGACCGCTATATTACTTGTTTGCTAAAGCACAGTTGAACTCAACTAATATATAGACAGAATTTTACCGTATAGGAAACTTTTTGTGCCGAGCCTGGTAGAGATCTTCCACTCACTCAGCCATCTTGGCCACTCCTTCCTCAAGTCCGCAAAAGAATGCGCTAAAATGGGCGGAGCGAGAACACTTCCGGGAACGTTGAGCGTACTAGCCTTAATTAATTTATGTTTTATTGTTTTTATTATTATTATTTTGTAATTAGACAAATTTACAAACTCTCAAAGGGAGACAACAGCAGAACATCACCAAAAAATATAAACAGAAAAAAGAACCGACAAAATATACATACAAAGTATTAACAGAACTCTTATAATACAAATGCGCCAAGGCCACGCTCCAGTCCTTTGATATTTTTGTTTGTTTAGCAGAATTGATATACATAAGGCTTTCAGAGTATAAACCTGATACACATTAATTAAAAAGAAAGATATTGGTTCACATTTTCACATATCAAATCGATATATTTAGATGAACCTTTTAGAAGAACTAAAGATGAAAAGAAAGATTCTAATTAAAATTTTAAGAGGGTTTTTTTATTTTGCCATTTGCATTTATGGATGTGATATTTACCCATAAGTATGACATTACTTAAGATGACAAGTTCCTTAGATTGATTGTTGCCGTTATATAAAATCTGTGCTAATGTCAGCGGAGATATCCCAATTATTTTTATTCCCATCCTGGTTACCAAATCTTGCCAATAGTTTGATGCTACTGAACACGAAAAAAACAAATGTTCAACGCTTTCCTTTTCTTTTAAGCAAAATTCGAATGGCTCTACTTATAATCCAATTCGTTTTTGAAGCATTTCTGCTATTCGGTAGTATCCAAAAAATATTTTTTAATTGCATGTCTTTAACTTTGGGGGGGATAGGCCATTCCATAAAATGTGTGTATTTTTTATTAACTTTATATTACACCCATATAGCCTGGTGTTCTTGTTAAAATCATGAAATGAAATATTTCTAAAGATTGTATTTAAGGTTTTATTACAACATTTTTCATTTGTTTCAGGAATCTGATTTAACTATAAAGAAGGTATTTGTCCTTTAGAGTAGCATAAATGGTTTTGTATCAAATTCAACAGAGGCAAAGGGATCACTTTACACACTTTGTTGTAAACTCTGAGGGAACCCTGAATGTTGTAGTTGATATTGAAATCGCCTAATTCAAGAAACTGACCCTTCTCATCAAGTAAATCAGTTATAAAAATAATACCATTTTCATACCACTCTTTAACGAACAATGATTTCTTATTTATTGTAATGGTTCTATTGTTCCACAAGGTGTAGCCATGGCGGGTGAAGTAAAACAGTAAAATAATATTTGTTTATGATATTATGACAATTTGATTGGCAACTTCGAGAAAAAGAAAATGCAACCCCCCACACCTTTTTGAAAATATTCTTAGGGATGTGAAAATAAATTGAGTCAGGTTTTAAAAGACTCCAACCATAGATAGAAAATCAATCGTCTTAACGCCACCTTTAGAGTACTCTTTAACCATTTGTGATTTTTTTGATGTAGTGAGTTTTATTGCGTCAAATAAAATGATAATGATTATGGAATTGATCTTTTTTATACTTGCCGGGCAATATATAATAAATATGTTTGGCAAACCATCTTTGAGACACCCTCTGATTTTCATAATAGATCCAAAAATTGTAACATCCCTTGTTAACCAATGATTCAGTGTTTTAAACATAACATCAATTTGGTCTTTTACATTTTTTGACTCTAATTTAATATCCTTATTTAAATAAATACCCAAATACTTAACTTAACTTTTTATAGGAATTGACTCCAAATTAGTTTCCATGCAGTCATAAAGAGGTAAAATTTCACATTTCTTCAGAGTGAGACACAGACCAGGGGTCTCATTTCTAAAACATTGCGTAGAATCCCTACTAAAAGTGTACGTACGACCAAAACAAAAAGTTTGCGTACGCTAAAACGATTTCTGATTTATAAAACCATGCCTACGCACAGTTGTAAGCAATTTCCCTTTATAAATCACGGTCTGCTTGTAAGTTTGCGCACGTGAATTTGGCTCATATCCCGCCCTGAACACGCCCAAATCTGGCTATAAAAGGTCAATGCAAAGCAGGACATGAATATTGATGCATATGAAGAAAAGGGGAAATATGGCAACAACAAAAGAAAAACAAGAAGAGAAACTTTACGGAGATAGTGATTAAAGTGGAGGCTAGAAGAGACATTTTATGTGGTGGACACAGCAGCGTTGTCACAAATAAAAGGAAGAACTGTGAGTGGCAGCATGTGGCGTCTGCAGTGCAGACTGTCAGCGCAACTGACAGGACGGTACCCGAAATAAATAAAAAAGTGGTCGGACCTCTTTCCTTGAGGGGGAAAAAAACACTTGCCTCCAACCGCCAGAGTGGGTCTGCTACTGGAGGGGGTCCGTGTCCACCTGAGCTGACACTAAAAATGAGCATATTTTAAGGAGACAGACTAATATGCCGTGTATTTTCAGCGAGGAGGCGGCTGTGGGTCGGGGATATCATGCGGGGGAGGGGGTACGCCAGGAGGGAGGGGAATTTCCTCGGACGGGGCCCTTATGGTAATATGGGTGCAGTTTATTGCGCCGATTATGTTTGGGAAACCGGACATTGCTGCAAATTGCATCTTAATTTCGGCCTGCTCCCCCACAGTATATGGAAACGTGATGTATCGCCTGCTCATTTTAATGATCCCATCCAAGACTGCAGGCATTATTGCGCTCAGGGACGGCAGATGATTCAATTTATTAATTGGCACACAGTCCCGGCCCTTTTATCTGAGTTTAAGGTTTTGAGATACATTTTATGTATCTATTTTAATATTGAAAAATATTTTTAGAACAGCTATAGCTCACTGCAAAGCTACAATATAGATATCATTGCTTGTTTGGATGTTTATAATAACATGAATCCATAATTAATGTTTGGTGTGAGATGAAATGATATGTGTGAGAGGAGTAATATGCAGTCTGGCTGCAGTTCACCACCTCACCAACTGGTTCGTTGATTCCCCCCGTCTCCAAAATGTCCGTACGCACGGGTCAGAGTTGGCGTACAGGTGCGCACATTTTCCCATCAAGTCTGTTTTTTATAAATCACAACTTTTGCTTTGAAAGTGGCGTACGCCCGTTTCAGGTCACTTTTTGTGCGTACGCAACGTTTATAAATGAGACCCCAGATGCCTTAGAAAAAAAATGAAATCACATTTAATGCTTTCTTTAGTATTAAGTTATCCTTAAAGAAAACACAGCGTGCTTGCTTTTATGCGTACTTAAGAATTGGAACAGCACTTGGACCGCTGATGATGACGTTTTTCAAGTACGCGAGTGCACAAATCCACAAAAGTACGCATATATTGGGCCTCATTTATCAAACTTGCGCAGAAAACGGTGCATATTTTGGGTGTATATTCCAAATACGCAAGACCCGACGTGTCGGATCCGCCCAGATTTGTGCGTAAAAACCTGCGTTTGTTGATAAATGTTACGGATGAAACGAGCGTATTTATCAAAGTCACGCCTATAAATATTCACCAGCCGCCTCTTCCACGCCTTTTTCTTGCGACATTGCTGAACGGAAGACGACCAAGATTGTTAAAAAGAGGAACTTGACGAGCAGGAATAAGGTCACAGGCAGCCCAGTGTGTGCGCTTGGAACGGAGGGTTATTAGAGGCTCCAACAACGTTTATCACCTAAAGCATGACATGCAGTTATTCATTGTTATATTACACAGCTGGTGGCCAGAACACCCAGTATGGATAGAACCTGCAGTGGGACCGGAATGACACGATTTGGCGCACAACCCACATCTTATAAAAACATCTAAGCTGTAACATTGCACATAATGTTGTACATAGAACATTTCTAGTTACTTTTTATTCATTTATATTCATATATGTTACAGATTGTTTACATAGTAACTGTTTCACTGCCACTTTATGTCTATTTAGGTTTTTATTTTTATCTAAGCCACATTACGGGAGAAATAAATGTTTTTTTTCTTCAATTTTTCTGTATGCTGCTGCTATTGAGAAAGCGATAATTTGTGGGAGACTTTAGAGTTTGACATTTTGCACCTTATTTAATGACAGACTATCATAAAAAAGGGGATCAGCACGCACATCCGTTCCAAAAATATTGGGCAGCAGAAAACATGGGTAATATTGAAAGGAAGAAAAAAGACGACTCGCACACTAACTGCAGCAATAAGGCACTAACTTTTTTAATCGACTACAAGTTGAATCGTGTACCTTTCCAAATATGTTAATAAACCATAAGCTGCACAGAAGAGGAAATAAAAAAAGAACTGTAGTTCCGACACTTCACCACGAGAGGGCAGTCATCAAACACTAATGAAAATACTGATGAACTTTTCAACAAATATGTTATAATAAATTACATCAGCCATGTTCATATTAAATTATTAGAATAGAAATAAAATACACATATTTAACTTGTGTTGCATCAGAGATGGAGTTTTATATGAAACCAAAAGGTGTGTAACAGATTTATAGGAATGTTTTCTACTGCAGGTGGAAAAATAATACAATACAGGGAAAATGTACTTTTAATGTATTATTCATTTTAGTAACATTTACAGAGAACAATAAAAATTACAAACCTGTTAAATAGGAGAAAACATCTAATTTATGACGGGAATTATTAATGAAATAAGGTTCTATTTAAATATTTTTGTCAAATTCATAATTACTACAGTTAAAAACGCAAAGGTTTACAGCATATGAAAAGACAATAATACGTTTTATGTTACTCTTACTTTAAACTAAATTCATACATTTTTACAAAGTTTGAGTATTTCAAATCACACAAGCAAAACAGTTTTTTTATAAATAAGCTTCAACTTGTTGATATCAGGGCAAAAAAAAATCAATTTTTCATTATTAAAATATTGGAGGAAAAAAAAACCATAAGAAGCCTATTATTTAAATAATAGCTATAAAAAATAAATTAAATTTAATTCAGGAGTCCGAGCTATTTCTCTACCGCCCTCATGTGGTCATCAACTGTAATTACACCTTAAATCCTACAGACCAGCGTAATTAATAACGGATTAGATCAATAATAAAATTATGATGTATTATTAGTGTCCTGAAGGACAGATGCTGCTGTTCAGCATCAGTGTGTAGATCTGCAGCTGCTGATAATCAGAGTTTGTGTTTAAAACAGGGAGAAGAAGTGAAGAAAACATCCTGAAGCTGCTGCTGGAGTCTGTTAGCATGGCTAGCTCCTCTCTGAGTCTCTGCGGGGCTGTTTGCAGAAATAAGAAATTTAACCTCAAATTTAAAGCACTAGCGGCGTATAAAGTTAAACTGTCTATTTTAGATTATACATTTGTATAATATATATATATATATTTCATTAAATATTTATTTCACTGCGTTCCATAGACTTTCACAGGAGAAATGATTGTGGTATTATTAGTCTTTTTTTTTTTTTCTTTTTTTTTTTATGTGATATTATTAGTCGTCCAGCTAAGAAATCCAGAAGTAAATCCTAAAATGATATTGGATGTTCTCCTCCAGACCAGTTGGTGTCGCTAATGAGTCCGTGTCTTCTTCACCAGAGGAAAGCTAGCAGCGTTAGCTTCCCTTCTGCTTGGAGTTTCCAGTCAGAATGTCTTCAGTCCAGCTTCAACGAGAGTTGATCAACGAGCAGTTAACTCCTGCTGAAGAAACATTCCCAGAGTTTAAAGAAACCTTCAATTAGTCCGAGGAAGAGATGGATGATCAGCGCAGACTGCTGGATTTCACCCGGCGGACACCCCAGATCATCTTACAGCGGATAGGTAGGAAAAACTGCCCATCCTAACGTTAGTTGATGAGCCACGATGCACATGAAGGTTTGAAGGCGTTTATTTAGGAGGATTTCTAGGTGAAATAAAAGGCAACAAAGCTACAGATTGCCTCTGATTTCTGTTTCTGCTTCCAGAAACGGACAAAGGTCGATTCCTCCTGATGGTTACTATCTCATTGTCTTTAATCTGATCTCATCCGAAAATGAGGAAATACACTTAAAACCTGGACTAGATTGTTCTAGACTAGTAGAAGAAGCTTTTTTTTAACCTGATATTTGATCGGAGAAAGTTTAATAAAGGTTTGTTATTGATCGTTTTATCTGTTTCAAAATAGATCTGATGAAGCAACAATTATAAAACTACAAATCTGATTATTGTACAGTGCTTCTCACATATTTAAGTTGCATTCAATTTATTGAAATTGTCTGATATTAATTTTTGCAATAAGATGCTCCATCTGTGTGCTGACAGGAACTTCTGACCTTAAAAATCTTTCTTTGGATTCATGAAAATACTTTATTTACTCTGTTTTTGTCCCTGATTAGTTCTATGATAGTTATTTATTTCAGTATAATTTATTTATATGTCGCTAATTCACAACAGTTTACCAGTTATTTCAATTCAATCATATAAACAATCCAGTTTAAAAGTTTCTTTCTTGCTGCTTGGGCGATATGGCGTCAAATCAGTTGTAAATTTTATTTATTTGTTTAAATGTTATATTTCGCAGAATTGTTTTTAACCTTTAATGGCTGTGCTGGAAATGTTAGGTTTTGCATTTTGACTTATGTTTTGTAGTTGTCATATGTTTCTCTATCACTAATTTCGACATAAATATCAGCGTTTCAGCTTTTTAATTTAGGGTTCGATTCCCACTTCTTTCTGTATTTCTGGCAGCCGAGTTTAGACCGAGAAATTATGACTGTTCAACGTCTGTCACAGAGAGGCGACACACGGTGGACGAGGTGACTGAGCTTTGAGAGTGAAATCTGTGATTTATTTAGTGTGCTGTCATTTACATTTGACAGAAACATTCGCTTAATTTACATGTGCAAAATGACATTTAATGAGATTATAGTTCGGATTAGAATTTCACATCTATCCAATCATTGCAAGCGTTTACATCCTCTACATTTCTTAACCGAATAAATCACGTTGCCACGCACAGAACTATCTAAAACACAGGAAACAGCCGTAGAAGAAGAAATAGACATACCTTGTAAACAAACATGGCAGCGGCCATTTGAATTGGAGGTCTAAGATGCTCTTCAGAGCGTGCTTTTATTATTTTTTTATGATCACGGTTTTACATCCACAAGCCTTTATTCTGATGTACACAATTGAGTTACTAACTGAATCCTTTTATTTTTTTTAGGCCAACGTATTATACGTCTATGCATGACTGAACAGACGTGCAGGAATGACCGACATTCGGAATTATAGTTTACATGCACCACAATTGGATTAACTATTGGAATAAACCGCCCCTCTTAATCGGAATAAAATTTGATCTGAATGAGTTTAATCGGGTCAGAGTAATCTGAATGGCGTGTTTACATGAAGCATTTTATTCAGATCAGGCTTCTAATCCGATTACTTGTGTCCATGTAAACGTAGCCACTTTAACATTTACTTCTAAACGTGGGTAGGATCAGCCATTAGTAGCATCCACCATGTGCGATATATTAGCATTCTGGAGTCGGTGGGATAAATATCTGCTCTGACACCAGAACAGGCGGAGCAGCATCAGACAGACTGGCTGCCTGGTTTGATCCCAGCAGAGGAGTCAACCAGGATATGTGCTTTACTTCAGTCTCCAAAGGTCTCCGATAAACGGCGATAAAATTGCTAGATTTGTTGCTTTTTTTTGGAAAAACAGTCGCTGAGGGCTCTAATTGTCGATAAATTAGCAACATCTGGGGTGGATTCACATCACTGTATGTCATCACGTGACTAAAGTCCATCCAGTCTGTAACGTAGAACAGTCGGCATCTTAAAAGGACATAAACATAGTCAAACTACACTAATCTTTTACAATTTGTTTAGAACACCGAAAATCCCGACATCGGCAGAATGACGTTGGTTCAAGTCATAGATTTGTGTTTCGGTTTATCGCCCAAGCCCTACTTGCAGCATTCACTCATACTGGACCAAAATATAGAGACAATAGACAGATGCTTGTTTTTTTTATTTTTATCGTTGTCATAGCAGAAATCCCTCATACCGACCCAACATATACCGACAGTGGAGAGGAAAAACTCCTGTTTAACAGGAAGAAACCTCCAGTGGAACTAGAACCATCTACCGCGACCAACTGGGGGTTTGAGAAGACAGAGCAGAGACACAGAAGCTAGGGGTAGGGCCGCAACTTCGCCGTGGTCAGACGTCATACCAAGGCAGCAGCGGAGGACGTTGTTTTGGATAAATGTTTCTGTGGTTCAAGTGAAGGTTGCTTCCCGTTTTGAACCGATCCTCCACGCACTAAAACGTAGCGATAATGAACGAAATACAAAAAAACGATCAGCTGTTTTAAGCGGGACTCCCCTCTCACACGTCGCTTCGAATCTCTTACAGAGAGACACAGGAAACGTATCCAGGTCGCGTTGCACTGTTAAAATCTGTGGCTTTTTAAAATGTCCCCTCGGTTTTGCTCCCGGTTCACAGAAAACACAACGGGGGTTGGATAGACTCAGTGACTGAGCTGCAGTGTTCTGGTTAGTAGCTAGTTAGCTTTAGCTTTAGCCTACAGCTGAAGAGCTGCAGTGAATTTGAATAAACTTTATTGACAAACTAAACCAAAGGTTTTAGCCATTAATATTATAAAGTGTCATAAAATCTTTAAAAGATTAAAAAGCATAAAAATACTTTATACCTTTTAAATTACTAACATGATTAAAAAATATAATATAATGGTTAATAATATTACTTTTCTTTGTATTTACTGATGTTACTCAGGTCTCTCGGTTTGTTTCTGTGTCTTACAAACGTAGTTATTATAAAAAGAAGTGTTTGAAAATGTTATTAATTTAGTTAAAATTAGTTCATTGAAGAATAACAAAATGACTGGGGAGGCACTTAAAATATATTTTTTACATTATGTGATTTTTATCAATAATTATCGATATCACTCGGACTATTTCTTTATCGATATGCTCTTTTTCTATGTCGTTCAGGCATAGCTAGGGGTGTCAAATTATCGCGTTAATTACGATTAATTAATTAAAACAATTATTTGAACGCTATTTTTTTTTATCGCGTTTATTTTTTTTATCTTAAATTGTATCGTTTCTGTATGTTGTAGTTGCCTTTAAATAAAATCAGTTTTTTATGCTTATTGTGCTTGAGTTGTTGGGGGTAACCGGCTGTAAACCTATCATAAGATGACTGTCTTCTATCGTAGTAGGCGTTTAGGGCGAGATGAGCAGGGAGTAGCAGGCAGTCTACACATCTTACCTATAGTATATTTGCCGTTTTTTAGATCACTCTAGCAAGTAGTGACAAATCTAGCAACTTGTTATGGGGTTATGAGAGACTTTTGGGTCAGACATGTAACGTTACTCTTCTGATTGAGCAACGAGGCGCCCTACCATCTCAGACCGCTCACAGACAGAAGGCAAATCAGTCTGCACCGCAAGCTGCAGCTCAACCCGGCCACTCCAGCTGTATGGCAAGCCATTGTTATAAAAAATAAGGCTTATATATTACATGTTGTTTTAACACGTAATATAGCTGGACTCAAAGCAGATATTTACCCCACTAAGTTCAGAACCCTTATGAACTGGGCATGCTCGAAGCAGAAGGTTGCTGGGACTGCTTCTCTTCAAGTTTAAATTCAATAGATTACTTCATAAAACCACTTTTTAAATTATATATATATCGGACTTTGTTTAACCATACTAAAGTAATGAATTTAAATGAAAATACTAGGGCTGCAGCTATCGATTCTTTTTGTAATCGATTAATCCTTTATCGATTCGATTAATCTGATATTTTTTTTCCGTTTTTAAATAACCAAAAAAAATCATGCATAATGAAAAATTTTGTGGCTGTAAAATGATCAAGCATGTTCCTTTTATCTCTCAAAAATACAACTCCATCATTTGGCTCCAAAACTAAGCCCATTTACAGTATTTATTTATTTGACAAAATAAGAGTCAACAGCAATAATGTAAGTTACCAAACCTAAACAGTCCATCCACTTTTTTGTGAAAAGGCTTTTGTGAAAAGCCGCAATGTTTTTGTGATTTTCTTCTTCACCAATCACTTACGGCACTTAAAACTCTGTTTTCATCCGTTGACACACATACTGAAAAAAGAGAAAACGCAGTTCTCCAATTTGCCCGAGTTTTTTAAAAGAATCGTTTTTAGTGCCGAAAATCTGCATCATGACATCGCTACCAATACAGTATTAAAATTAGTGAACATCAATGTATACAGGCTTCAGGTTATGTTACGTTGTTTCAGTGATGATTGGTGAAACGGCATGTGGATGTTTGCTGATGCTGGATCATTGAGATCGTACTAATGTGCTACACCAGCTCTACTTTGCAGTAAATACTCTGTACTTTAGAATGTTACGATCCCAAACTTTAGACATTTTCTGCCGTTTGTGGGCATCTTTATTCTCTGCCATCGCGCCAACTAAATTCAAAATGTATCACGTGCTGCTGTTGTGCTTCACACAGGTGTGAACAAACAACGGTCCATGTAAAACAATCAGATCCCTGCACTATAGTGCGTGTCATAGGAATTTAACGACGCTTCGAGTTTTTGCCTCAAGGAATTTTTGAATCGAGTAACTCGACGAATCGCTGCAGCCCTAGAAAATACCTCAAGATGAGTGTTTTTCTCAGCAATTATTAGGTGAGATTAAAATAAGATTAATTAGATTATTTAATTACAGATAATAATTAATCTAAAAAAAATGTATCTCATGAAAGCACTAACAGAAACTTCATCCCAGTCGATGCCTCCCATCCAACCAGCCGTCAAAGCTGAGCAGGAAACCAGACCAGGTGTAGCTTCTATGGAGAGAAAAACACAGAGAGAAAACAAGGTTAACACTCGAAAATCACAGTAAATTATGCACCTGGAGAGTAGTAGGAGAGAGAAGTAGCAGAGTGGAGATCCAACGACTGCCTAACGTCAGCCTGTTTCTAACTATAAGCTTTACCTGAGTGGAAAGTTTTAAGGCTGGTCTTAAAAATAGACGCTGTTTGCTGCACGGACTAAAACTGGCAGCTGGTTCCACAGGAGATGAGCCTGATAACCTAAAGATCTGCCTCCCATTCTACTATTGCAATTGCAAACAAAGAATCCAGTTCATTATTATTATTATTAATTTCTTACACTTGACCTATAAACCTGACAACCATGACGCTTCAAATGCCTTTGGTGTGAATGCAGCGTTAGAGCCATTACGTGATAGGTTAAAGTAAGGCTGCTACAAACGATTATTTTAATAAGCTAATCACAGATTATTTTCCTGATAAATTGAGTTTTCTGATAACCTGTGAATTGTATCTTATTGCAGCATCCTGCAGCTTCTTAGTATAACCATTATTAGGTTCTAGGTTGCCTCGCTTTGATGTCTTGTAAACAGCAGCGGTGCTTTCTGTCTATCATTGGATCACATGAGAGGAAGGCTGTTGTATCGTATGCAGCGTAGCGTTGAATTAAATATTATCAAAATTAATTCAGTGCATGTTCAAGCAGAGACAAAATGGAGCCAATTTCCAGTTCTTAACATTTATTTTGAACAGATTAACAAATTGCAGTTTACAGAGAAAGATGCCCTAGTTTCTCTGGGCCAGACAAGATTTCTGACGATTGAATGATTTTCCTGTCATAACTTTTATAGACACTCCAACTTCGCCAGGACTCTAGGCGTTTCTTCTCCCTCCAATCAGAACATTTCCATACAGTGTCTTAACCATGATTGGCTGTCAGAGAATTATGCAGTCATAAGATGAGACGTGTCCCTGTTCTTGGTCAAAAGTTCATTCTTAGAATTATGGTTTTATGGCAACACTCCCAGCTTCATGGCCTTGGTTCCGCATACTAAATCTACAGACATCCTGCTTTTACAGCCTGCAATAAAACTTACCCAAGAGTTTTATTACTTAAAAGCTTATCCCAATAACAAATACTGACAGACAATATATTGTTTACAACCATGCAAACTATATAAAACAGACTTTTACCTTCTGAATAATAGATGTTTAAAACATATGTAGAATACCACAGTAGCAATCAATTTAAATATGAAGTCCAGACCCCTGAAAAAGATTTATTTAAAGAAACATTTTCATTAATCTATGAATAGCACCTGTTGGCTCAGACAGAAGATGAAAAACTGTCACTGAAGCATAAGAAAGAACTGTGTGCACCAGCGTGTGCAGCTACAGAGCAGAAACTAATGACGAAAGAAAAGTGGTGTATTTCAAGCTGATTATAGCGGCTTGTTGACATTCCACGGAGTGACAATCCCAAACCTACAAACGCTGTTAGACGGCTGGGAAGAAGGGAATGTTGTCATGCAGAAGTTTTCTCAGCTAATTTTCATCCCAGAGCTCATGGAGTGAAGATGTGCCGTATCATCCTGTTGCAGGTAATTCTTTCTTAAATATACGCGCTATGGCTAGCAGTTACGTAGCACGCAGCTTATTAGCTTCCGTCGTGCTTTTAAACTCTTACAATTTTTACTTGTTAGAAGCAGTAAGAGCCCTGATAAGGCTGAGATGCTCTAAACATGAATCCTTCACATCGACATCCAGCAGTAGGCTATGCTAGCCTGCATGCTAATGACTATGCTACCAAAACTAAAACTGTTAGATCTAGACGATCAACAGAACATTTAACATGTTTAATCACACATTTATTACCTTGTTTATCCACCTCGCATGTCCATTGGGACCCTTCTTTTCTGTACATAATGTAAATAAAATAAATGGTGGTCCATTACAAGGATCGGTATCATTCATAAACTGGTTCGTTTTGCATTCTCCACTGTTTAATTTGGTAACTTCCGTTTCCACAGCCAACCACAACACAATGAGTACCGGGTTTACTTGAAAAGTCAGTCAAAAACCGCCTTTAAGAGGCTTTAATAGGCTCCATATTAATGAAAACACACGCATGCTTAAGCTGTTTAGTCTAGCCGGGGGGTTTGTTTGGGTTCCAAAAGCCGTGACCGCATTCACTCACAATACCGATTTGGATTATTGCAGCTGGATAATTCAAGAACTCTTAAGCAAAATTTCTACTTATGAAAACAAACATTAACTGAGATATGTTAAGGAGACAAAATGAATAGAAAGAATATAGTTTTTGTTTGGTTTTTATTGGTGTTAAAAAATAAAAAGCTAGGCATATTTTCGCATGCCACCAAACGTTCCAACGTTCCATGGTTGTTGAACAAATCATATATTTTGAATGTGCCCTTGAATGCACCAGAGGTGTGGCGCTTAAGACAAGCTTTTCTCCATTCGAGGCTTATAAAAGAAAGATCAGTCTTAAATACTTGCAGATTTCTTTTTTACTTTGGAAAGAATTTTAAAATGAAAACTACTTTAACTGTGAGTGGGTGAAATCAACTGAGAAAGGTTTAATGATGAGTCCCCTGACCTCTGGCATCAACATGCCGCTCACTGGATATTTTCCCTTTTTTGGATCATTTTCTGTAAACTCTAGAGATGGTTGCGGGTGAAAATCCCAGTAGATCAGCAGTTTATGAAATACTCAGACCAGCCCATCTGGCACCAACAACCAAAGTCACTTCAATCCCTTTTCTTCCCCATTCTGATGCTCGGTTTGAACTGCAGCAGATCGTCTGGACCTTTTCTACATGCCTGAATGTATGGATTTGCCACCATATGATTGGCTGATTAGAAATTTCCGTAAACAAGCAGTTGGACAGGTGTGCCTAATAAAGTCAGAAAATCAGAACTTAACCTCTGCAATAAACGAGGTACCACTGTATGTGTATACATGTCATCAGTGTGTGCGCTCACAGCTTTCCCTGTATTGGACATTAAGTATCCTTTACGTTTGCATAAAACAAATCCAAAGTCTTTTTTTCTCTTGTGGAGCAGCTGACAAACTGTTGAAATGTTGGAAATGTAGACGGGAGTGAAGAGTGATTAAAATCCCCAGTTATTGCAACAAATGCATTGGGGTGCTAGGTCTGTAGCTTAGCCACAACAGAACTGATAACATAGAATCCATTGATGGCAACGGCTGAAGAGGAAATGTAAAAGACTCCCATAATAACACTGGTGAACTGTCTTGGTATATAATGGGGCTGGACGATAATTCGATGGCAGTATATATCGATCGATAGACGTGTGGTGCGATGGGAAAGAAAGGGGTCGATTAAAAAATTTAGATGGGAAAAAAAGTTTTCCCTAATTTTTTATTATACCCTATCAGGCAGCTTAATACAACAATCATTCCAAACTAATCATTAACAATGACCCAAACAGCTCTGTCAGCCACAATCTCTCCTTTCAAACCACAAAAAGGATGAAATAACTTGAGCTGAAACCTAATTTTTTAATAGTCCCTAAGTGAACCATCGCCGTAGCCTCGCCTTGCTCAGATGTCACAGTAAATTTTGGTTTATGCTTTCCGCGTCCGCGAGGTCCAAATTACGTCATTTCAGTAACCACGCCTCTCCGCGCGGCCTCCTCCCGCCCCAAAATTTCCGCACCTAGTAAAATTTGTAAACATGGCGGACTGACAAGAGCTCATATTGCCGGAGGTTCGTAAATAGAGATCTTTATGATTCGGCCGATAGAGATCACTGTGATCAACTGTGTTTTAATGGAAAAGAGGACAGTCTCCTTTTTCGTGTTTTTTCTTAAGTAAACAGCATAAAAGTTCAGCTTTGTTTAAGCTCACGGGTATCACCATCTTGTAACCAACAGTGATTACTACTTCTGCTATGGTGTAGTGTTGTATGCATGCCGTAGAGCCCTATGCCGCCCCCTACAGTCGTCAAGAATTTTGGCTCTCAGCAGGGATAAGCTGCAGAAAGTATAAACGCTGCTCGAAGGCGTCTCGGCCGGTTCCACATGTCTCGTTTCCGCGCGGAATGTTCATGCGGCAAACATAAACCAAGCTTAAGGCAGCAGCGGAGGACAGTGTTCCGGTGTTGTGTGAGAATCTGTTCCCCTGAAATATTCTGTTCCCCCTGGTGTTACGTGTGTATGCTAACCTTTTGTCGTTTCTGATTGGCTGAGCGGTTGATTTCTTACTAATCTTAACATTCGATAACAATTACCTAATCCTAAATCATTTTCTAATCCTACCATTGGATGAGCATTACCTAACCATAAACTGACCATTTTCCCAACCCTACTCTTCGGGAACCAGTGCATAAACGTAACGGGGAACAGAATATTTCAGGGGAACAGATTTTCGCACTACACCGGCTGAATGTTTCCGTGGCTCCGTTAAAGTTTACTTCCCATTTTGAACCAATCCTCAACGCATTAAATCACTAAACGTAGCAATAATGAACAAAATATAAAACTCTCCAGCTCGCTACGAATCTCTTACAGAGAGACACAGGAAATGTACCCAGGTTGCGTCGCACTGCTTGCATCTGTGGGTTTTAAAATGTCCCCTCGGTTCTGCTCCCGGTCCTCAGAAGCGAAAAAACACTTTAAAAACACAGCAGGGGTTGGATAGACCTGCTGGCTTCAGCTCTCAGTGACTGAGCTGCAGTGTTGGAGCCCATCAACACTGGTGAGTAGCTAGTTAGCTTTAGCTTTAGCCTACAGCTGAAGAGCTAAAATGAATTTGAATAAACTTTATTGACAAACTAAACCAAAGGTTTCAGCCATTAATATTATAAAGTTTCATAAAATGTTTAAAACATTAAAATGCATAAAAATAAGCCTTTAATTTAAATTACTAACATGATTAAAACATTTATATAACATTAAGGTTAATAGTATTACTTTTCTTTATATTTACTGATGTTACTCAGGGCTCTTGGTTTGTTTCTGTGTCTTACAAACTTACTTATGATAAAAAGAAGTGTTTGAAATTTTAATTAATTTAATTCTTAGTTAAAATTAGTCCTTTGCTGAATAACAAAATGACTGGGGAGGCACTTAAACTGTATTATTTACATTATGTAATATTTATCGATAATTATCGATATCGATCAATATGAGTATTCCTTTTCTACTCCAGCTCAGCAACAGAACAACAGTAAGTCAGACTAGTTGCAACATTCGTGCCCCAACCAACCCAAACATTTTTGAATAAAAACTTCCAGTTGCCTGGGTGTGAGTGGAGCCCCCTGGTGGGCCGCCACAGTATAAGGACAAGGAAAATGAAAATTTTTTTTTTTTCTTAATGAAAATGAAACATATGCATTTCTTCACAGAGATGCCTGTATAAGGTAAAGGAAAAGCTAAATATATATTAACTTTTTCACAAAAATGCATATATAAAGACATGGAAAGACAAAATATCTATACTTCTGCTTTTATTTTAAATTATGTTATTTTTTGTTCTCCATAGTCTTGGGCCTTCTTAGCTTTCAGAAATGCTTTTACCAAACGAACCTCCGCAGTTTCTACGCTCCTCTGGCAGCCGTCTACTTAACATCCCTAAAGTCATGAAGCGCACTCATTGTGAGGCGTCTTTTCACTATTATGGCCCTCACCTCTGGAACAGGCTGCCAGAGGACCTCAGGGCCGCAGAGAACGTTTATGTTTTAAGAGCAGGATCAAGACTCAAGCTTTTAACTGATTATTATTTATTAATATCTGTTTAATCACTCTGCATGTTTTATTTGATAGAATTTTTTAGTTAGCTTCTATTAATTATAGTTTATCTGCTTTGCGTTTTTTTTTGATCATATCTTATTGTTTTACACTTGATCATTTAAAAAGCTGTCAGTCTTAACATTTGTATCAGTGTTTTACTGATAAATCTCATTATCTACCGTTTATTATAATATTTTAACTTATTTTAATAATCCTTCCAGTGTTTCCTCTATACCTGCTTTCTGCCGGGCGCCCTGGGTGAGCGCCTTGGCTGCTGCTGTTGATCTGCTGTCGATGCAGATGGCTATTTTAATTTCTGAAGCACTTTGAGAAGCTATGTAGTTTGAAAAGCGCTTTATAAATAAAGATTGATTGATAATTGGAATAGACCACGTGAAATTCATTGTTTTAAAAAAACAAACTGAATGAGAAGTTTAACACTGAATAGAAACCATTTCTCCTGTGTTTGCTTTTTCAGACCATCTACTGGACTATGAATGGAAAGAAGAGGTTTTGTCTGACCAGCAGCTCTGTAAACAGGAGAGTGATTCCAGTTTGGACCAGAAGGAACCAGAACCTCTTCAGGTGAAAGAAGAACGGGAAGAGCCAGAACAGCCCTGGATAAAAGAGGAACCATTGGAGCTCTGCATAAATGAACAAAAAGACCAGCTTGTATTGAAGCAGGAGACAGAAGACGCCTTCATGGTGACTCCTACTATTGAGGAAAAGTGCCACATTAAACCAGAACCAATCAAGAACGAATTCGTCTCTCAGGACTCTAATGCAACTGAAAACCAGGATCAGGATGGAAACCATCATAAAGACTCAGGAGTAAAGCGAGATGAAGGGCCAAAAAAAAATAAAAGATGTAACAACAACAATTTAGATCCCAAAAGGAAGAAGAAAACTCAAACAGAAAACCATTTGTATTCTTGTAAAATTTGTGGCAAACGTTTTATTCGAAAAGGTAGTTTGAGTAGTCACATGAGGATTCACACAGGTGAGAAACCTTTCTCTTGTACAATTTGTGGCAAAGGTTTTACTCAGAAAGGTCATTTGACTACTCACATGACTATCCACACAGGTGAAAAGCCTTTCTCTTGTACACTTTGTGGCAAAAGTTTTACTAAGAAAGGTAATTTGACTAGTCATATGACAGTTCACACAGGTGAAAAGCCTTTCTCTTGTACAATTTGTGGCAAGACTTTTACTCAGAAAGGTACTTTGACTACTCACATGACAGTTCACACTGGAGAAAAGCCTTTCTCTTGTAAAATTTGTGGCAAACGTTTTATTGAGAAACGTCAATTGACTTGTCACATGAGGGGACACACAGGGGAGAAGCCTTATTCTTGTACACTTTGTGGCAAAGGTTTTACTTGGAAAGTTAGTTTGAGTAGTCACATGAGGATCCACACAGATGAGAAGCCTTTCGCTTGTACAATTTGTGACAAACGTTTTACTTGGAAAGTTAGTTTGAATTGTCACATGAGCGTCCACACAGGTGAGAAGCCTTTCCCTTGTACAGTTTGTGGCAAAACTTTTACTCAAAAATGTAATTTGACTACTCACATGACAGTTCACACAAGTGAGAAGCCTTACGCTTGTACAATTTGTGGCAAAGGTTTCGCTCAAAAAGTAAATTTGAGTAGTCACATGAGGATCCACACAGGGGAGAACCGTTTCTCTTGTACAATTTGTGGTAAAGGTTTTGCTTCGAAAGGTTATTTGAATTCTCACATGAGGATCCACACAGGTGAGAAGCCTTTCTCTTGTACACTTTGTGACAAAACGTTTAGTCAAAAAAGTAATTTGACTACTCACATGACAGTTCACACAAGTGAGAAGCCTTTCTCTTGTGCAATTTGTGGCAAAGGTTTTGCTCAAAAAAGTACTTTGAGTGGTCACATGACGATCCACACAGGTGAGAAGCCTTTCTCTTGTACAATTTGTGGCAAAAGTTTTGGCCACAAACTTTCCATGAAATATCACATGAGAACCCACACAGGTGAGAAGCCTAAATCCTAGTTTATACTTCTACATCTTCGTCAAAACGGATAGACGCAAAGCCATTAAGCATCGACACAAGGGCTCTCCGTCACCTATGCAACGGTGGACAGAACAGAAACCAATATTCAAACTGTTTGTCTCCATCAACGGAGAGCGTTTGACTGTGATTGGAGAATTCTAGCTGTATTTTTAGTAAAAAGTTTTCATCCATAATTGCTCCTTGAGGGGAAATGTGTACCAGCTGAAGAAAAAACTCTAGTTAACCAGAAACAACACTGCAACGGTAGGCAGACACACAATAAAATGTTAGTGCCCCCTGCTGTCCTGTTGGGGAATTGCTATACAACACTGAAAAACCAACTGAGAACTATAAATGAAAAATGTATCCATCAATTCGTCTGCGTCTAGTTGCAAACTTGCTGACGGAGAAGTATAAACTAGGCTTTATCCATGAAAGACGCATGAAAAATAGTCAATCTAAGGTTCATTGATGGTTCTAATCCAACACATAATCTGACAATGTATGAAGAAAAATACAAAACTTTGCGAAATATCAAAGATTTAAGGCTGGGAGCCTGGGTGTGCTACATCACATTTTAATGTGTCCATAAATGTATTTATATTCATCCTATACTACTGCAAGTTAAACTAGTTAGTTTGAAAAATTACCATGTTTTTAATGCAACGTTTTTTTACAGATGTTCTATGTTTAGCTTCTAAAGTTTAGGGAAACTTTTGTGTTTTTCCTGTTTTATTGCATTATTATTGTGTGGTCCTTTTAGATTAATGTCTTGACTTCTTTATTGATTAACCAAACAGCATAAAGAAATTAAAAGTGTTTAAACACAGGTTATGAAAAGTAGTTGTAGTTTTCAATATTTTCAGAAAATGTAATTATTAAAATTAGTTTTGTAACTATTAAAATGTATAAAATGTGGCAGTGTTTTATTGTGTGGTCAGTATTTTGTAAATTTGATCAAGATTCAATTACACAAACGAGTTTTTACATGTTGGTTGTAAGAAAGGAAATTGGAGCTGGCAGGTGAGGCTTTAGAGAGAATCTGGTTACAACTTAGACCAGTAAAAAATGTGTTTGGAGCAGTACTGGTGTCATGAGATCATCCCATTTATCCTTTACTGGTGATTTAGCTGAACTTTGAAAGAAGAGTAATATTTGGAAGAGTGTGTCCTACACTTTACAGAAATTGTGTTCACAAAACTAAGGCCTAATCTACACACAGACGAAGCCAGGAGAAGCAGCAAAGATATTTAATCAAACACGTGTTTCATCCACAAGGAGACGGCGTTGCAATACACTGTAAACGATCGTGTTAGAAACTAGGGGTGGGAACCTCTGGGTACCTCACAATATGATTTTTACAAGGCTCATGATGATACATTTCTCTAAATACAGCTGTTGCGGTCCTCCGTTTGTTTTAACGATCCGCTGAGAGGCTATAATGGGTCCTGTATATTTGTGACGCGCTGGGGCCTATAATACAGACGCTGAATCCAGGATGCTTTTGTGGTTTTTATTCCTATGACATGCGGATATCACAGCGATACAGATCATGTAAAAACAAGCAGGGATATTAAACTGAGTGAATACCTGACAGAACTTAAACCGGGATAAAGTGATTGCAAGGTCTTTGCGTGGCTTTGCGGTCAACAAATATTACGGTACCCATGGCTGCCTCTCTCCTCTAACCCTTCCACTGGTAAAGTGCACCTTTTCAAAACTCTGTATAGCCCCCAAGCGCACACACACAACACACAAGCGCAATCAAACAAACGTGGGACACACACAATCAAAGTGGCGACAGCAGCAACATGCGGTTACTCACCCCTGTATGTTGTCTTCTATACACAGCCTAATTTGATCCTACAATTATTAATCAAACATGAAAAAATAGAAGGACATGAATACCTTATTTACAATAAAGCCAATGCAATTTAGCAAATGACTATGTGTGTCCATGAAACACACATGGCAATCCTTTTTGGTGATTTTCAACTATAGGAGGTGAAAAGAAGTTCGCATAGTTTGTCACACTGGTTCAAAAATGTCCAGTTACAAAAAAGTAGAGAATCAACACAGTCACTAGGAAAACTGCAACGTCCTTATGCAGTTTCTGCCTCAACCAACAGACAGACTTTGGAAATAGGCCGGTCCAGGACATTAGTCTTTGTTTTTATCCGGACCTGGCGGACAAATCCTTTTCTGTCGGGAAAGGTCTCCAACACTGATCCCATGATCCAGGATTTTCGAGGAGAAGTACTGTCCACGACGATCACGATATCCCCAGGGATCAGATTCCTCTTAACTCCAGTCCAGCGTTGGCGCTCCTGCATAAGAGGCAAGTATTCTTTGGTCCACCGTTTCCAAAATAGGTCTGACATATATTGAACTTGTCTCCATCTTCTGGTTGCATAAATATCAGCAGGCTGGAACTCTCCTGGTGGTAATGAAGGTAAGTTTTTCAAGAGCAACAGGTGGTTCGGTGTTAAGGCTTCCAGGTCATTTGGATCTGTGGATGCCTTAGTAATGGGCCTGCTGTTAATGATGGCTTCAATCTCACACAGCACTGTATGTAGGCCTTCTTCGTCAAGATGTTGCACCTTCAGAGTAGAATTGAGTACTTTCCTCACAGATCGAATGAGCCTTTCCCACACTCCTCCATGGTGAGATCCTGCTGGTGGGTTAAAGGTCCACTTGATGCCCTTCTGCAACAGCATGTCATTAACCTGTGTCTGATTCCATTGTTCAATAGCCACTTTTAGCTCCCGTTCTGCTCCAACAAAGTTTGTTCCGTTATCGGAGCGCAATTCCCGGACTTGTCCTCTTCTGGCTATAAAGCGTCTGAGAGCATTAACAAAGGAATCAGTGTCCAACGACTGTGCCACCTCGATATGAACAGGTCTCAAAGCAAGGCAAGTAAACAGTACGCCATATCTTTTTACAACACTTCTCCTGCTTTTCACTTCAAGTGGGCCAAAGTAATCCACTCCAACGCAGGTGAATGGCGGCTGGTCTGGATGGATTCTGTCCTTAGGCAAATCTGCCATTTGCTGACAAACGGGAAACATTTTGTCTTCTGCAGATAGTGCATTTTGATAAAATCCTCTTTATTGCACTGCTCGCTCCAGTGATCCAATACTTCTCACAGAGTCTGGACAGCATATGGTTTCTGCCACTATGCCCGACTTCCTGGTGAATGTGGCAGAGCAGTAGAGTGGAGATGTGGAGCTCCTTTGCCAGGATAACTGGGTGTTTTGACTCTGCTGGCATAGATGACCTACTGAGCCTGCCACCAACTCGCAGGATACCATTTTCCCGTGTTGGACATAATGTATGCAGGCGACTGGTTTTCTTTAAATGCTCTCCTTTCTCCAGACTCTGGATCTCTTCTGGAAAGCATTTCTTCTGACAGAACTGTATTATTGCAAGCTCTGCCTCGTTAAGATCTTCAACAGTGAGGTAGGTTGGCTCGTACTTTCTCTTGAATGCACTTAATGCCTCCTCCAAATGTCTCTGTTGCCCCAAACTTTGGTTGCTCTGAACATAGCTTGTCTGCAGCTTCTTTCGTTTCTTATAGCAGGACAACAGCCATTGTTTATACCTCAGCATCCATGCTACAGACTTTCTCAAACGGGTCCAAGAGGAGAAGTAGTGAACCAGATAAGTTGTTGGATCTTCTTCTGTTCTTATGGTGTTAACTGCAATGATGTTCTTTGCTTCAGGGTCATTAAGCGAGAGATGTTCATCTGCCTCAGGATTCACAGGCCACTCACTTTCCGGTTGACATAAAAAGTGAGGTCCTGACACCCAGGCAGGGTCTTTGAGAAACTTCTCCACCTTGACTCCTCGGGAAGCAGCGTCTGCAGGATTAGAGCCTGTATCCACATATCTCCACTGTTCCTGATGTGAAGATTT